>PVKA01053635.1:0-11139 GCA_004027165.1 Ctenomys sociabilis | reverse complement strand
AAAAAAAAAAAAAAAAAAAAAAAAAAAAAAAAAAAAAAAAAAAAAAAAAAAAAAAAAAAAAAAAAAAAAAAAAAAAAAAAAAAAAAAAAAAAAAAAAAAAAAAAAAAAAAAAAAAAAAAAAAAAAAAAAAAAAAAAAAAAAAAAAAAAAGAAACACACAGGCAGAATGAACCAAGAAATAAAATCCAGCAATATACTGCATTCAAGAAAAATATTTAACCAAACAGCAAATTCATAGATTAAAAGTCAAAGGTTGGAAAACAGTTCTCCATTCCATAGGAACCCAGAAAAAAAATCAGAGGTAGCAATTCTATTTGCAGACAATGTAAATTTGCAGCCAAAACATGTCAAGAGAAAAAAAAGATGATCACTATGTACTTGTTATGGGAAAGCTCCAAGGAGAAGAGATAATAATCATGAACATATATGCACTAAACACCTGTAACCCCAATTCCATAAAACAAATATTAACAGACATGGGAAACCAAATAATCACTAACACAATTATAGTAGGGGTCCTTAATACTTCACTCTCACAAAAGGCCAGTGACAAACACACACAAAAAAAATCAACAAGGAAACATCAGAAATAAAGCAAGCCTGTGATCAAACAGACTTGGCAGATGTCTATAGAACTAGAATACTGCACACAGGATGTTTTGCAAAATAGACCACATATTAACTCCAAAATATGTTTAAGTAAATACAGAAGAAGTGAAATTATTCCATTCATACCATGAAACTAGAAATCAATAAATGAAACTACAAAAGCTACATAAACAAATAGAAATTAAACAACACCCTTCTGAGCAACTAATGGGTCACAGAGGAAATAAAATAGTATAAACATTTAAATGATAAAGCCAGTACAACATACCAGAACTTATGGAAGGCAATGAGAGCAGTCCTATGAGGGAAATGTATAACAATGAGCCCTCACATTAGGAAAACAGAACAAATAACAGCTCAAATAACCAAATGTTGAGGATCAAACTCTTGGAAAAAAGAGGACCAAATCAAATTCAAAGCTTATATGAGGGAGGAAATTGTAAAGATAAGAGCAGAAACTAATACAATTAAGACTAAGAAAACAATACAAGGAATGAGTGAATGAAAAGTTGGCACTTTCAAACAATATATACAATTAATGAATTATTAGACAGCTTCATCAAAAAGAAGAAAAAAATAACAAATTCAAGCAATGAGAAATGAAATGGAGATATGACAACGGATCCTACAGAAATCTAGAAGACCAATACCTACTAGTAGAACCTATACTCTAACAAAGTAGAAATCCTCTACTCTTATTAGAGTATAATTACTCTAATAAGATTAAAAACACAGAAGAAATGGGCAGATTCCTAGACACAATTGCATAGCCAAAACTAGATCAAGAAGATATAAAAATTCTAATGAAACAATATTAGCCAAAGAAATTGAATATATAATTTAAAATGACAAAGAATGTCCAGCCACTAGCAGAATCACTATTGACTTCCACAAGAAATTTTTTAAATTTATTTATTTTTTATGTATTTAGTACAGGGCCTACAGGGTCTCACTATACAGATTGTACTTGTAATGATGCTACTATTGTCAGTCTTCCAAGCTCTGGGATTACAGGCACGGGTCACCACGCCCAGGCTCCACAGAACATCAGCAGCCTGGAGACCCAGGGGCCCAGAAATTAAGGCAGCCAGAGTCTTTTCAATTTTTATGTATTTGGTAACAGGGTCTATGAAGTCTCACTATGTAGACTGGATTTGTAGTGATTCTCCTGTTTTCAGCCTCCCAAGCACTGGGATTATAGGCCCGAGGCATTATGCCCAGTCTCAGTTGCTGTCTCAGCAATGCCAGGGATCAAACCCCGGTCCCTGCATCTGCCTAAGCAAGTGCTTTAATCTGCTAAGCTATCTGGCTAGCACTTACACAAGAAATTTAGAGAAGAACTAATGTCACCAATGCTAAAATTCTTTAAGGAAATTCAAAGGGAAGTAATACTTCTGAAATCATTCCTGAAAGCAAGCATTATCCTGATTCCAAACCAGAGAAGATTCCCACCAAAAATGAAAACTACAGGTTAATCTTCCTAATGAACATAGATTCGAAACTCCTTAATAAGACACTATTGCTGGGACAATAGACTGATGGCCTAAAGGACCTCCCTGGCATGTACAAGGACTCAGGTTTGATCCCCGGGACCACATGCCATACTAGCCCCAGGACTGTGGGTGCACCACGCTGGCCACTGAAACTGGGCACAGTGGTGCACACATATAGTCCCAGTTCTGGGGGATGAGGTTGCGTGATGAGACCTTGTACCAAATAGATAACTAAATAGTTTTTAAAAATAAGATACTGGCAAACAGAATGCAAAAAATCAAGATTATACATCTGATCAACTAACATTCATCTAAGGGGTAAAGGAATGGTTCACATAGCAAATCAGTAAATTTAATACATCATATTAAGAGACCCAAAAACAAAAATCACATAATCATTTCAATAGATGCAAAAAAATCTGATAAAGAATAATACCCATTAATGATAAAAAAAAAAAAACCCTACAGAAGTTGGAATAGATGGTCTTTACTTCAATCTGATAAAGGTCATCTATGACAAATCATCAATTAACATACTAAATGGTTAAAAATTGAAAGCTTTCACACTAACCTAAGAAGAAAACAAGGATGTCCACTATCAACATTCTTTTCAAATATCTTGCTGAAAACAATAGCCAGAGCCATTAGAGAAGAGAAAGAAATAAAATAAATAGTATGCAAAAGAAGTTAAATTATCACTATTTGCAGATGACACGATACTCTATAGAGAAGATCCCAAAAACTATATAAAAAGACTTCTATATTTATTTTTTATTTATTTGTTTGTTTGTTTGTTTGTTTATTTTGGCAGAACTGGGGGTTGAACTCAGGCCCTTGCACTTGCCAGGGAAGCACTTATTCCACTAAGCCATCTCCTGCCCTAAGACTTCTACATTTAATAACTAAATTCAGCAGTGCACCTGGATGCAAAGTCAACACTCAAAAATCAGTAGCATTGCTGTACACAGTGAGCTCACTGAATGAGAGGGAAATAACTCTTCACAATAGTATCCAAATAGATGAAAGACCCACGAATCAATCTAACAAAGGAAGTAGAAAATTACAGTACTCTGAAAAAGATGATTGAACAACATGTCAGGAAATGGAAAGATATCTCTTGTTCAGGGCTTGGAAAAACCAGCATAATGAAAATGGTCAGATGCCCAAAACTGTTATACAGATTTAAAGCAATCCCAAGCCCCTGGCCCCAAGCCTGCCGAGCGAGTAAGAATTTTTCCGATCCTCCCAACACCTGATCCACGCGAGTTCTGTTGGGTGAGTGTGTGGGAGAACCTTTGGCTTCTCCCCACGTGCTCTGAGTCATCTGGATCCCCCGCCCCCAAGAACTCCAGGTGAGTGAGAATTGTTGTGACTCTCCTGGCACCCGATTCACCCTCGCCCGGCATGGTGAGTATGTGGGAGAGCTTTTGCATTCCCCAGTGCTCCCTGGACCAGGGACCCAAAAGAGGGGAACCACAGGCTCACAGTTGTACCAGAAGAGCTGCAGCAAAAAGGAACTGAACACATCAGCTATATCCAGGCCAGGCATAACTGGACAACCTCAAACTTAATAGACTGGCACCCGAATCTCATAACGCGCTTGAAAGAATTAACAACTGGGATCAACTCTTCTTGAGAAGTTTCTGCATGTCAAAAGAAATTGTGAACAAAGTGAAAAGACAATCTACAAATTTTGAAAAAATCCTAACTAATAAGCACTCAGACAAAGGCTTGCTCTCTAGAATATATAAAGAACTAAGATATAACAGAGCCCTCAAATTTAAAGACGCAATCCAGAAATGGTGATCTGCGATGAATACATACTTCTCAGAAGATGAAATTTGAAAAGTGAATAAATATATGAAAAAATGCTCCACAACACTAGCCATCCATGCAAATAAAATGCAAATAAAAACAGCACTTTCTCTCTCCAGAAAGAATGGCTATCATAAAGAAACCCACCAACAACAAAATCCTGGAGAGGCTGTGGGGAAAAGGGAACACTTCTCCACTGCTGGTGGGCCTGTAGACTGGTGCAACCATTTTGAAGATCAGTGTAGAGACTCCTCACAAAAGTAGGACTGGAAATCCCATTCAAGCTGGCTATCCCCCTACTGGGAATTTTCCCGGAGGAACTGAAAACACTATATCCTAGTAATATTTGTGTGCTTATGTTTATAGCTGCACAATTTTTGATAGTCAAATCTTGGAATAACCAAGATGCCCATCACATGAGGAATGGTTGAAAAAGTTGTGGTGTTCCTATATAATGGAGCATTATTCAGGTATAAAGAATGATAAACGTGAAGCATTTATATTGAAGTGTATGCCATTTGAACATATAATCATAAGTGAAATAAACCACACACACAGGTACAAATATTGTATAGTCTCCCTAGTATAAGAAATATATAGAAGAAATATAAATAGAAATGTATTTCTATTTGTAGAAAAATAGAAAACTAAAAAGAATTTAGTCAGATAGTTAGGGTAAATTGAACCACATATGTTGTAGGGCAGTAGTCAGCTTCTCTTCTGGATGGTTAACAACCTAAGTTCACGGATCAGAAACTGTAGAAATGGAAGGGCCACAAGGTCCATCAACATTTTGTCCCTAGCCTTTTGAGGTCAGTGAATACTCAGGATATAGGAGAACCTGTACTCTAACATCATGGAACTCAGTTGTGCCCAAAATTTTCTGATCAACAAGATTATTGAGCCAGAGGAATATGATCGATGATGTACAGTGTGCCTAAGGAGAGTCACATGGAGAGACAACTTTCTCTGAGTCTCTCACACAGAGCAAACTGGTCAAGCAATGGCCGTGACTCATCTACATGGCTGATGCTGACAATGCAGATACATTGTGGTTCGGGGTTACAGGATAAACCCTGAGGGGACTTGAGTGACTTCATCAGATACAAAAGCTACATTTTTTGTTATATAGGTCTTTATCTTGGTCTTAACCACCTAGCAGAATAGTATAAAAATGAGGTAAATGTCTCTAGCCAAGAACTTCTCCAGATAACCCATTACTATTGTGGACTGCTGGACTGTGTTTGATTGTTTCACTGAGTTCAGGCACATATAATAATTGAATGACAATGGAATGCCCATCTTTGTCAGGACTAAAAAAAAAGGGGGGATACAAAGGAAGGACCATTCTGTGTTTGCATAAACAGTACAGTTAGGATAAATATACAGTACTTCTGCATAATTCTATGAGAAGCAAGATTTTCACTAATATTATTTCGTCAGTATATTCTGTCAGCTTCTTGTACTGTGGACAACCACTAGAAAGATAACAAGGTAGAAAGTATTAATTATTGAAAATGTACTGTAATTCACCTATAGAAATATAAGATAAGGGGCAACCCGCTTGGGCCCCCCTTCTATTCCTGTCTGACAGAAGCTTTTCTATCCATTAAAGTTTTTTCTTCAACCTACGTTTGTTCCTAAAATTCATTCTTCGGTTTTAGAGAATACGAACTCATCAAGGTCAGGTTGGGAGTTTTACTTCCCTGTATCATTCGGAGGTCATCCACCGAGATCATTGGACGGAGGTATGAGTTTGCTTTTCTTTTATAAATTCTGAATTGAGACTTGCTTAGGTAACAAATTTTTGTTTCAAATGTTTATATGTCTTTTCCCATTGCTCATAATTGTTCATGTTTTGCCTCACATAGTTTTGTTTCATACTACTGTTAAAATTGCTTACCATTGCTTATGATTTGTCTCATGCTTTTTGTAAAATATTGGTCAAAATGTTGATAAATCTAAGTTAACATTGAAATACTATAAGGTTATCATATTTCTTTAGTGGGACATTTTATGATTGTTGTATACTTGTATATGTTGCATTTGAACTAGATGCTAAATGTACTGGTATTCCTTGCTTGAATTTAGACAGTAGTGCTACAGAAAGTGATGTTAATAAGACTCTTAGTGGATTTCATGTAAAGAGTAAACCTTTAAATATAGCTCAGACTTAGGAAATCTACATGCCTGTTATGAAACACGGGACTCCTTTTGCCAGTTAAATGACATTAGGTCTGCAATCGTTCTTACAACTTGGAGGACAGGTTTCACTAGACTGGTTCTGTTCCCCCTCTACATGCTAGAGGGCATGTCAGTCCTGCTCTGCTTCAGTTTCCTTCCTTTGACTTTACTGCTAATTTCCCCACCTTTGTATTTTCCTTTTTAGAGGCATGTAAAATTAGGAAAACTATGACTGTTCTAGCTAAGTGAAGCCCTTAGAAAATAAGCATTAATACCAAAGACAGGTCATTTTAGAAAAAGGACACATACCCTGTCTCTGGGTCAAATTAGACAAAGAGGACTATGCCCATCCAGGAGAACACATACAAAAGTTATGTCCCGGCTTAGTGTTCTGGGCAGGTCTCCTTCGGGAGGCTAAACTTGAGACACAGTGGAGAGAATCAACTTCTGGGTAACACCAGGAGGAGCTATCTCCAAAAGCAGCACACTTATGGGACCAAAACACATTTAGTGTGAGGATTCAATCTTTTCCCCTAGGTCTGGTTATTATTTAGGTACATAAGAGATAAGTTGTAGACTTTTAAGATCTTGTTCAGGCTTTTAACTATCCCTTATAAAACTTGGACAAACAGTGGTTAGTCTGCCAGCTAGTAAATGCTCTTAGAGCAGCTGCCACTCTTTAAAGCAGAGGACAGGATTCCCCAGCTATTTTTTGGTGAATCCCCATTGAAGCCTATGGTTGATGGAATGTTGACCAGAGAAACTGCTGTATTCCTTTCTGGAGACATCTCTGGTTGTGTGGGCTAAAAGAAACCAAGAGTGCCTGAGGGGAGAAGGCACCAAACCCTAAGGTTCCTTGGTGGAAATTGGCCACTTACCTATTGTACTTTTTCTCTCTTTTTGCTAGTAAACTAGGAACTTTACCTGAGCTTCTCAGGGGAATAAGTTAATGAGTCACTCTTTCAGAAATTATGCTGAGACAGCTTACAATGGTGGTTATCAGGGTAAAGTGTTTTATATCTGTGCCTTATGTGTTAACTAAGAATAAGGTTTTTTGTTACCTTAAGTGTTTTTACCAACGTATAAAATGTGATTACTTGATGATAAATATAAGTTTTATCTGTGAGGTTCAAGGTTAAATCTTGTTTAGTTGCTAAAAATATTCACCTAGGTGATCTGATGGAAATCAAGTGTCTGGGGACTGGCTCAGCATGCAGGGCCAAATCCCTCCAGTCAATTGTTCTTTCAATATCTAGGAGTAATTTTTATAGCCTGAGAATTGCTCAATTCTAATTGACCTTTTATACCATAGTTATGCTTCCTTCTGCAGATATTCTGGTCATCAGACCAATTGTAACATATTCCCAAATGGTCAGTTAGAGTAAGTGAAGGGTTTGTGAGATGTTCAGGAGATAAGAATCTGCACCAGTTCGAGGGTGGACAGGCTGGCGGGACCTTGTCTCCATTCTTTCCAATGGGAGCAGCCACCTGCTCTGGAGAGGGTTACTCAAGGGACACCTTGGGGGAAGGAATCAATTAGGAATAAGGAAGGGGAATGCCCTAAAGTTTCTTATTGTATTCCAGATATGGGGATCTCACAGTTAAAGTCTTACTCCTTTAGAGTGTGCTTTATTAAACACTGGAAGACGTTTGATTCTTACATGCTAAAGAGCCATTTAATTCAAATGGAATGCACAATTTAATCAATTATGATGCTACTTTATAACTGAAAAGATGATGTAAAAAATGGTAAAAATGTCTTCAGATTTGGTTTGTATTAAAAAAGATATTGTTATTTAATAAAGTTTTAGAAGTGTAAATGTGAGCAGGAGAGCCAGGCAGGTCAGGTGCCTGAGATATCACTGTCTTGGAGCCTGAGGACAAGACAGCATTCAGCACAGCCTCACCCACCATTACTGAAAGTGAGGTTTCCTCTATTTGCTTTTCTAGTCTAGAGGGTGTGGACAGCTGTAATCCAGACCTCTACAGAACTACACTCATTCTTAGCTGAGCTTAGACAAGCTGTTTAAGGACAATGTCCTTTACAAGAGGTAAATGGACAATTTGGAACTTCCAGAGCTCATGTGCCTTAGATGACCCTGATAAATACATTGATGTCTTTTAGAGGATTTATTCAGATTTATGAACTAGATTAGAGAGATGTAAAAGTTAATCTTAAACCAAGCTTTGAGGTTTGTAAAAAAAAAAAAAAAGGCAGCATTACAAGCTGCCATTACATTTAGAAATAAATGAGTTAATTTTAAAGAGCCAAGAGGTAGACAATCAGTGGAACTTCCAGTTCTCATTGGAGCCCAAGCAGTCAGACCCCTGCTGACCTGATAGCAGGCCAGGAAGAAAAACTGGAAAGGACATTTTTCATTCAAGTGTGTATTCTTAAAGAGCTAAAAACTAGAACCAAACATTTTAGTTATTTTAAATTTTAGCTATTTTACTAGGAGAAAGACACATACCCCTCTGGTTTCTTGTAATGTTTAGTAGATACACTAGTAAAACATACTTCCTGAGATGCTAATTAGAGGGACAGATTACTCTTACAGATCAAGAGCTACAAAAGACAGCTTTTCCTCCAGACAACTCATTTGATACTTTGGTAGGAACTATTGAAATGTCCTATAATCAGAATTGGGAGAAAACCAGGGAGAAAAAAAACCAAGGAGATAAAAAAATGGCTGCCTTTGCACCCTCAAAAGACCATAAGTCTGATTCTCTGGGTTCCAAAAAGAGCTAAATGACAATGAGGTTCATCTGCTACTGCTGTCAGAAGCCAGGACAGCATAAGAGGGACTGCCTGAAGAGGCCCACAAGCGACACCCTGACTGCCAAGGCAGCCATTAGAAGTGAGACTGCACTCTGAGGTGAAGGCCCCAGAGCTGACTCTGCTTCCCAGGTGGTCCAGCAGGACTGAAGGGCCCTGGGCCTGCATCTTCTCTCTTGACAGGTAGTCCCTACCTGTCATCTCATCAGCGGAGCGCTGAGTAATCATGACTAAAGGAAAAAAAGCCCGGCCTACTGCTGGACATTGGCACAGGTCTCTTTGTCCTCTCCACCCTGAGCTTCCTTCCAGTCATTGTACCTCGATAAAAAGATTTTAAAAGATGTGCTGCTTTAGCTATAACTAAGATACTGCCATATATTCAGGTTACTTACTAATCAAGATGATGCTGTGACTGATGATTGAGAAATGTAATATATTGTTCATGTACAAGATTTAAAAGGTATTTATTTCACTGGTTTAATCTTGACTGAATGCTGTGCATTTCATGATAAATACATAAGTTAATTTGGTTGATTTCTGATGTAACTCAGGTATTTCATGCTCATAGTTTTAATACAGGTGTGATGTCATTTAACTAAAGCTAGAATAACTTATAACTGTCAGATTCCATAAATACAGAGGTCCAAGAGTTAGTAAGTTACCATTGCTAGGTCTCAAAAAAAGTTTGTAAATATACTTGTTAGCTCAAATGTTCATGCTTTGTGCTCCAATTTCTCAAAAAATTTGTTCTTTCCAAGAAGACACCAAAACCCAGGTAATCATACAGGTAAAATCTATGACAAATATACTAGATTAAGATTCCTTTAACTGACATCCACCAGATTTTGTCTATATGTTCAGTGGACCTCAGTGTCTGACATGAGCTGCAAAAGTAAAAAGGGTTTACAAAAATAAATTTGTCTAAGTTGTTAAAAATTGCTCAAAAGGTGTCTCAGTAAAAAGGATACAAAATGAAATTATAGATGAAAAGTAAGAATGGTGATGCTAGCAGCCTACAGAAACAAAGGCCAGTTTGAAAATAGAAAAAAGTTATGCTTTCCTAGATCCAGACAGAAAAAAGGGACATTTCAAACCAAATGTCCAAAGCCACTTAAAAAAAAAAAAAAGAAGTGTTTATGATGGAGTCAGAAAAAGTTTCAGACTGAGGTGGTTATGTGACTCCTTTCTCAAGCCTGAGGGAACCCATGTTAACTGCCAATATAAAAAAGGCCTGTGAAACTTTCAATAGGTGCTCACACAGATCTGTCGGTACTTAACACAGCCAGTGGCCCCGCTTGCCAACTGGTGAGTGCTTGGTGTTTTCCCTATTTCTGACAATTCATGTGCCCCAATAATAATAAAAAATGCCAGTTTGTTTGAAACTATACAAAATGGCCATAAAAGATAAAAAGGAGATTAAACCCTACATTTCAGATATCTAACTTGTCTTTTTCATAGTCATCCTGTTGATATGATTATTTGACCCATACATATTTGTTTCCAAATGCCTGTCATCGATTGAGGGCCTTTAGATAGAACCTCTGAAAAATATATCTGATTGCCGGTTCACAACTATGACCCCTTTAAGCATGAAAATGCCAGAGTGGTTGTCGCCCAAATCCCTCACCACAGTTTGGGGTTACTTCTTCAGAGGAGGGAATGTTGTAGGCAGTGGAGTTAGATAAAAATATTTTTAGGCAGGCAGGCAGGGCCAGGCCCTCGAAAGAAGTAACACAGGAAACAAGGGATCCTTTCTGACCTTTTCACTAGCTACTCCTGCATTTTCAAGATCTGAAACTCTGTCTTCGCTTTCACTCAAATGGTTTTGTAGACTTGTGATTGATATTTTTAGTTCTTCTATATCTCTTTGACTGTGTTTCATGTGTTCTATTTCTTTTCTGTATTGCTCATTCAAGGAATCCATCATATTTCTGATCTCAATTTTTTTATCCATATCTTCTTTAGAGGTAGTTATTAATTCTTTTTCTGCAGTGTTTCTTCCAAGTTGGGTTTCCTCTGTATATTTCTGGACTTGTTTCTGTATTTCAGATGCTATGATTTCAAAGAATTCTTTTTTTTTCAAGAATTCTTTTTTGATTTCAGAACTTATTTCTGCTTTGAGTTCCTCATGATCTTTCTGCTGTTGTTTCTTTGTTTCAGATGCTGCTAATTTATACATTTCAGCTGGAATAGTGGTCTCTGCACTTGTTCTAGGTGAGCATAGTTTTTCTTTTTTTTTTTTTTTTTTTTTTTTTTTTTTTTT
>PVKA01053634.1:0-11138 GCA_004027165.1 Ctenomys sociabilis | reverse complement strand
AAAAAGAAAATGATAATATCTGAAATATAATGGATTAAATACAATTACTACTAAAATTCGTTCCACTTCTTGCCCCCTTTCTAACCTATTAGAAAGAGCACCTTTGGGGCTCACATCACATACTTATTAGGCAGCATTGCTTTGCACCCCGCTTTGCTTATCATCGATGTCTCTCTGTTTTTCCTTTTTGTGGAGGACACGCTATTTCCATAATTACAGACACTCCGTGGAGGTCTCACCCTTAGTGCAGTGACAGCGTACACAGGAACACCCCCAGTGAGTGTCGAGGGGAATCGCAGGAGTACCAGTGGCCTTGCTGGAGAACTGGGACAGTGAAAGGCCCTTGGATGCTGATCCATTGACCACGGGTACACCATGAGCACAGGAGACTAAGCCCACTTTTCCTGTGGTCAGGACCAGGCTGTATGTTGGTTCCAGGGAGCTGCAGATAAGTCTGAGGCCACTATACAGTCCAGGGGGCTCTTAATTGGCCCATTGTTTCTCAAGGTCACTGGGTAGTTAATGAAAGACCACAGGCAGAGGCACCCCAGCTGCTGGGAGGCTTTCAGTGCTACTGCTCTTTAGCTTTGGTTATTTTTTAAAAATGTATTTGGTTGTTATAGGGTCTAGCTATGTAGCTCAGACTCATAATGATCCTCCTGTTTTCAGCCTCCCCAGGGCTGGGATTACAGGTGTGTGCCACCACTCCTGACTCTGTGGTCAGCTCTGCTGACCCTGTGGGGGGGCTGGTTTCTGGGGCGGCATGTGTTGCTCAGGATCAAACCGTGGTCCCTGGGCTTGCCTAAGCTTTCCTAAGCAGGTCAGATAGTCTGTTGAGCTACCTCACTGCCCCATAGGTTTGCTGATTTTAAAGGTGGTTGGGAAATAAGCAAACAAGTCTGAAACACTTACAATGCAGATGGAAATGTACATACAATAAGGAGTAGGAACGTATTTGCTAGAAAATTTTAATGAACTAAATTTACACATAAATAACCATAAGTAGCTTGTAGCTACATTTGAGGCAGTGCTGGTCAAGTCTAAGTTACCTTGTTATTTGTTTTATTTATTCATTTATTTATTTAGAGGGCTTTTGCACTGAACTACATCTGCAGCCTTTGTATTTTTTTCTTGTTTTTTTTTTTTTTTTAAGTCAGATAGAATTTTACTAAATTACCAAGTTGCCTAGGCTCCTGTCTCAGTTTTCGAGAGTTCTGGGATTACAGGCATGTACTACCATGCCAGGCTCAAACTCCTAGGCTTTTTTCTTTTTTGAGACTGAGTCTCACTAAGGCAGTTCAGGCTGGCCTTGAACTCCCTATGTAGCCCAGGCTTTCTTCTAATTCAAGAGGATCTTCCTGCCTCAACTTCCCGAGTGCTACAATTACAAGTGTGTACCACAAGGCTCAAAGTACAAGTTATATGAAAAAGAAATGTTTTTGTTCTTTCTAAAAGAAAATCACAAACATTAGCAATCATTGGAATGCTATCAAACTGTTGCTATTTTCATTCCAGTTGAAATTCTTTATAGCTCATTAATCCATGAATTAGCACTTTTAAACTTCTCTCTCTATGCTGTAGGACCTCATAGCTATACTTTTTGTAGGTGACAAATAGGCTGAGTTTCACTAGGTCATCTACTACGTGAAACTGGTTTTATTTTTATCTTGAGTAATAGGTGCCGGCTTCTGCATTTATTTTGTTATATACAAGTCCCCCTGGGCTGGGGAGATAGCTCAGTAGAATAAGCACTTCCCTGGCAAGCAAAAGGTGCTAAATGCAATCCCTGCTACTTTAAAAAAAACAAAATTATTATGGGCTGGCCAAATAGCTCAGCAGATTAAAGCACCTGCAAGTAGACGCAGGGGCCAGGGGTTCGATACCCAGGCCTTCCGTGCTGGCCCCGCCCATGGGATGCACTGAGACAGCAATTTAGACTGGGCGTGATGATGCATGCCTGTAATCCCAGCACTTGGGAGGCTGTGAACAGGAGAATCACTACAAGTCTGATCTGAGATTTGAACATCCTGTAGACCCTTTCCTAAAATACAGGAAAAAAAAAAAAAACAAGTCCCCAGAGTTAGGACTGTCAACTGCCTGTTAATTGAGACAGCAACAGTCTGAGTTGGCAACGAAAGATGACCTGCACGGAGGAAAGATGCAAGCACAGCGCACAGGGCATCTACACTGCTTCTGGAACATGCTTAACTGCGTACCTCCACTGGCTCCCTACACAGCTTCACCTCATCTGAAGCACGTTCAGATTTTTAAAAAATGTTCAGATTGAAACATCCAAGGATTGGCTGGCTAGACAGATCAGTGGACTAAGTGTTTGCTTAACAAGCACAGGGACTTGGGTTACATCCTAGCATCACATGATGCGCCAGCCCTGCCTTGCTCCCTAGCATGCTGAGCCAGCCGCTGATACCCAGCACGGTAGCTTATGACTGTAATCCTAGCACTGGGGAGGCTGAAAACAGGAGGATCACTATGAGTCTGAGCTGTGTAGTGAGACCGGGTACCAAATACATTTTCAAAAATAAACAAGCAAATAAAAGAAACATCCAAGGTGGCACTGCACTCAGGATGCCAGTTAGGATGAAGGATGTGATGATTCTTAGGAGAAGCAGCAGCCGACATAGTCCTGGCTGTGAGGTAGGCACCAGCAAGGGATTCTATGTGCCACCTCTTGTAACCTTCAACAATCTCAGGTTGATATAGAGGAATGAAGCTCCCAGCCTGAAAGATACCTCAGCTCAGTTTGTGTTCTTATAAACTGAAGAATGAATTTTTGGAATAATGGAGGTTAAAAGCAGAATATATTTATTGGGCAAAAGAAAGCTCTTGTCCGAGAAAGGGCCAGAAGGGGACCTGGGCAGGTTGCCCAGGAATCTGCCTTTTCTGAGGATTTTATAGAGTGAAACCATGAGGTGAGGCTGGTCTAAGTTGGAAAACTTGGGAACTCACTAGGTGGGCATGAAGTGGGACAAAACTGTGGTCAACCAGTAAGATTACAAGCGCATTGCTCAGGTAAAGCTGATTAAATCCAGTACCAAATGGGAAGTGGATCACATAGCAA
Source organism: Ctenomys sociabilis (assembly GCA_004027165.1). Classification (NCBI taxonomy): domain Eukaryota; kingdom Metazoa; phylum Chordata; class Mammalia; order Rodentia; family Ctenomyidae; genus Ctenomys; species Ctenomys sociabilis. The sequence continues at coordinate 8,059 of PVKA01053634.1, read as the reverse complement.
GCAGGCATGGCCAGTTGGCATGAATACAGAACAGGGGCTTTTCCTTTAGGAGGCTGAGTTAGTCACTACCAGACTCCTTAATGTAAGAGCATCTTTTAGAGTATCAGTCTTGGCTGCCTGTTTAGGGAGGTATGGGACTGCATTTGTTTACTCTTGGCTTGAGGTCCAGTCCACAGCAGGGGTCTGCCTCTTCAAAGTTGCAAACTCCTCTTGTTTTCCATACAGTCTCCTTGAGGGCCTACTCCTGAGTGCTTATATTTTTATCTAGTCAGCTGCCTTCAACAGGCTCATTCTTGTCGCCATTCTGGGCCTCCTTGGGCTCCTGGGCTGCCAGCCATAATGACTGTTGTCTTTACCTCTAAGCTGGTGAGGATAGCATGGGAGGAAGTGCTCAGCAAGGCAGCAAAGATTATGAGAGACATTTTCTTGGGCGAAGCTAGGTGGGGACAGTGTAGGAAGCTGAAAACCACATTCACATTTACTCTGATGTTCTTCTGGGCAGCTTAGAAATGGCTATGTGTCATATGATGTGGGAACTTAATCAAGCGAAGCTGCCACTTCCCCAAGTCACTGCTGTGGGTTTTTTTTTTCTTTTTTTTTTTTGTCAGAACTGAAAGATGTCAAGTGTCCTGAGGACATTAAGGGTTTGATTTAGACCTAACTTTCAACTTCCGTAAAGTAAGCAAAAATAAGTAATATGAAAATCAAGGGAAAAAACCCAGTTACACAAAACATGAGTCACCAGATTAATATGACTAATGTTTTCCAGTCTGAGTTTCATACCACAAAGTGCCAGTGCTCTGAGTAAACCAGCCTAGGTAGGATGTGGGTGCTCTCAGCCACTGGAAATGATGATCGTAGCACGATCAGGTCAGTGACAACACAGTCAGTACTATACGGACAAAAATAAAACTTCCAAGAAAAACAGCCAGGAAGCAGTTTCAGGACAACAGGTTTAACTAGGTTAGTATTATTAACCTTTCTTTTGCTTTTTGAGACAGGGTCTCACTAATTGTTCATGCCCTGTATGAACTATGTAAGAGAATGTCCTGTCTCAGCATCCTAAGTGCTGGAATTACAGGCATTCACTGTAGCAGAAAATATCCCCCCAACCCCTTCCCTTTAACTTGAATTTCTTACTTGCTCTAAAAGTTCCTATTCCAGTTCTGGTTGTTTCTGTCTCTTAGAAATAGCTGGTCACTGGGAGGCATACTTGGTCACTACAATGTAAGAACCAGTCCCCAGTGATCAAGCCTCTCTGCCTCTGTACTTCTTCCTTGCTTATCGTATAGGAACCCTAGATCACCAGAGATCAGGGCCTGGTATTTTGGGCATGTTTCCAATCAGTGTCATCAATGTAAATAAATCTGCCTCCAAATCCTGGGTGTCTTTTAGATGTTACTGCTTGCTGTTGCAGCACCACCACACCCCATTTTGAATTCCTTATATGCATTTGAGTTCAAAGAGAGTAAACATATACAGGAAAGTCAGGGAAACTTGACTTTCAGGGAGTCTTGAAGTGGTGCAGTATTTAAAAGTTATGCCGGGGCTGGGGAGATGGCTCAGTGGAATAAGCACTTCCCTGGCAAGCGCAGGGGCCTGAGTTCAATCCTCAGTTCCACCAAAAAAAAAAAAAAAAAAAAAATTATGCCAATTTACTGCAAACAGTGGAAAATAAAATAAGTGATGTATCATTCCACATAGTATATTCTCCTATCATCCCAGTAATTCTTTACCTGGGAAATGGGGATTTCGAAATGTCTTAAGGTGCTTCAGAATGTGATTATTTGGGTGAGAGTGCTATTGATAGAAGCTAAGGACATCATCCAGCACTTTCAGGCTCAAGACACTTCCAGCAGCAAAGCCAGGTAGAGAATCCCTGCTGTGGAAGACAGCCTGGATAGCTCTCTTTCAGAGAATGATCGTCTCCCTTTTGATGAAACCTGGCACTATTTCCATGTATTGATATGGCAGAGCTGGCTAAGTTTTGTGTTTGTCCCTTCCATTGGCTTTAAGCAATGCAAATGGGCCTAGCTGAGGTGCTAATGAGGTCTTTGAAGCCAGGGACAGGTCAGTGTTGCCCAGCCTGTAGCTCCTGAGAAGTAGGTGAGAGCCATGCTGTGGCTAGGGCAGGCTGCAAGATAATAGGTTATGATGTCTCAGGGCATAAAAAATTACACATGAAAGCTGAAGCACTGACCCCAAATTGTTATGCAGATTACTCTTTCTGCATGTCTGTGTTTTACAGAGGTGATTTCAGGCCTCCTGAAATCAAAGGACTCATCTACTTCCTGTACCTCCCACCACTTTCATAGTCATTCTTCCGGATTCCACTCCCCCCTTCATGAATGAGTAAGCCTGGGCTCTGCCTTAGGTGGTCAGCCATTGTACTAGCTGGACTTAGGATCCCATGACTCTTCACAACTACAAATATGCCCTAGTGTCTTTATTCTTGACACACGTTGCACTGCAAGTGGTAGATTGGATTTTTCTGGGCTGTGATGAGATCCAGAAGGTTTTATTTTTCATTTTTATGTATTTGGTACAGGGTCTTGCTGCACTAACAGTGATCCTCCTGTTTTCAGCCTCCCCAGCACTGGGATAACAGGTGTGTGCCCTCCCACCACTTGGTCACTGACTCAGCCTGCCCCACTGGTGGCACAGCATGTGGGACCAGAGTGCTTGCCAAAGCAAGTACTGTCCCAGAAGAGCTTTCTATACCTGCATCCTCATATGAACAGCAGCTAGTGTTGCAGGGCAAGAGAAAGACCACCTGGTGCCTTAGCTGATCTCCCATATTCCAGCAGAGCTGGCCAGGTAGCATTAACTACGGGAGTTGTAACTTAGGGCAGAATGTTCTATAACAGGAAGCTACTGAGATGCACATAAACATTAATACACCACTGTTTGGAAAGCTAAGATTCACAGAAATAATTTGCAGCCTGCAGATCAACTTTAGTAAGACAACTGCTAACAAGAAAAAATAAGGATACCAGGTACTAAGATAGTTGAAAGTGGATTTCTGTCTAGCTTCTACGTGCAATCATTTCAGCATGCTAAGCCCAGTTGCAAAAGGACTTTCCACATTTAATAAATCTATGCTAAACAGTCTCACAGTTCTCTTTTTCATCTTGTATTTATGCATTTGATATAGGGTCTTGCTATGTAGCTTAGACTCACTGCCAAAGCTGGCACAACATGCAGTACCAGAGATTGAACCCGGGTCCTTGCATTTGCCAGGCAGTAACTTAGATCGAGCTATCTCTCCAGTCCAGGCTCACAGCTCTTTTTTTTTTTTTTTATGTGTGTGTATTTGGTACATGTTCTCACTACACAGATCAGACTGCTAGTGATCCTCCTGTTTTTAGCCTCTCCATTGCCAGGATTACAGGCATGTGCCACCACACCCAGTCTTGGCTCAGAGTGCCCAGGTGTGAGGGCAGTGCAGCATGTGGTGTCAGGGATCAAACTCTGATTCCTGCACTTGTGTAAGCAGGCACTTAGTCTGCTGAGCTATCTCGTAGGCCCTTGGGCTCACATTTCTAAAGGTGACTAATCTCACACCAGAATACCAATGACACTTTTATCTGTAAATGTAGCAAATGCCCCCCATTAGCCAATAATACTTCAGTTGTTCAAGTGACACTTCCTGTTGCAGTTCCAGTTGCTTCTGTTGCTTAGAAATGGCTGGCCAATGTTATGCATAACTGGTCACCATGATGCATACTGTAAGAACCAATCAAAGATAGCCAAGTAGTCTACCTCTGTACACCCTCATGCAGAAATGAGAAAAAGACAAGAGCTGGGTCAGGTGGTAGCCCATGCTTGATTAACAAAGGACCCCAAGAACAGTAGTGAACAGTAGAGGCATTTACTCATACTTTTGCAAAGTCAGTATCATGACACAAGGGTGCCTATTGACTAATAGCTGACATTATTCAGGTAGGATGCTTTTCTCAGGACTGAGATATTTTGACTGCTTTAGACACTGAGTTCTAGTCCTATTCTCACAAATACGACCAATTTTAAGCTTTAGCAATTCCCAACATAACTCCCTTTTTTGTTTTGTTGTATGAATCATGGGTGTTCCACTGCAGTTGAAGATATGTTTGCAGAACTCTGTGGAAGACCTTTGCATTCTTGATACAGCCAAAGATTTCTGATACTGTATTCAGCCATTTAACATTATATAGTCCAGAAGTCGATAACAATAGTGAGTTATCAGTACAGCTGGCAATTGTCAGAAGTTGTTAGTGATTTAAACCTTTTATAGCTAGCATATTTTTTCTTTTTTTAATATTTTAGGTAAAGGTCTACAAGGGTGTTCAATCTCACTACTAGATCAGACTTACAGTGATCTGCCTGTTTACAGTCTCCCAACTGCTGGGATTACAGGTACGCACCTCCACGCCCAGTCTCAATCAAGGTCTCAGTGTGCCCCAGGGGTGAGACTGTCGGGTGGGGGGGCATACCAGGATCGAACCTGACCCATGTCTGCCTAAGCAGGCACTTTAATCCACTGAGCTATTTGGCTGGCCCTTATAGCTAGCATAGTATTATGGCATTACTTCTTACATCTTGTGGTTATACTTTTCTAGTGAATGGTTAAGACGAAGTTAAGGCAAGATCCGCATTAATCAATTTTAACTTCTTGCGATCTATAAAGGTCCATTAAATCTCCTGAGGATTCACCTTGAACCATGCATAGCACCTCTTAGATATTCTGTCAGTGTCAGCCATCTGGATGAGTCATGGCCATTGCTTGATCAAGCTGCTTTCTGTGAAAGCATGAGAATTTTTTCCTTCTCTCTCCAGGTGACTCTCCTTAGGCATACTGTACATCATTGATCACTTTCATTTGTGGTTCCATAATTTTTTTGATCAGAAACTCAGGAACTCAACTAAGTTATAGGATATCACAGAAGAGATTCTCTTATGCCCTGAGTCCTCATTGACCTTGAAGGGCTAGTGGAAAAACACTGGCTATCCTCTTTGCCCATTTATCTTTCTAATTTTGGTCTCCAAACTTCCGCTGTTAAACATCCAGAAGAGATTACTGATATTACCCAGTAATGGAGGCAGTAAAATTAACATTACTATCTTATCAAACACCTTAGATATAAAATGGAACTGTTATTCTCTAACAGACATGGATATTCTAATATTTACATCCTTATAGAATGTTAATAAACAAGTTAAATATTTTTACGCATACATTTTTTATTTTTATTTTTTTTGCAGAACCAGGGATTGAACTCAGGCCCTTGTGCTTGCCAGGGAAGCACTTATTCCACTGAGCCATCTCCCTGGCCCCTACACATAAATTTAGAAATCAAAACCATATATAACATTGTAGCATAACAATCCAGATGACATTTTGTGACATACTTCAATTTTCATTATGACATAATATAACTATTTTAACCAGCTGTTTCTAATACATAAGAAGCTTTTATTTAATTTGTCATTCTTTAATAGGATATATAGCACACATTTTTTTGTTAAAAGCAGAGGTCTGAATCTGCAAAACTCTTTATCAACAAGAAAACTTTGTTTTACACTTTGAAAGACCAGTACATGTAGAATCATAAATACATTTAATATACCATGAAATTAACAATAATGAATTACCACACACATGTAAAAACTGTTGTTGTATCAAGAGCATCTTTTATGAGAAAATCTTATTTTAATTTTTTTTGAAAAACTTTCTTTTAACCAATAACCAAATTACTGGGGGTATCTTCCAAGAGAATGGAGATTATTGGGAACTCCTTATTAATGAACAAAGCTTGGCTGTCCTCTATTCGTAAATTGGAGTCATGTCCAATAATCTCTTCCCCGCTCTAACAAATTTTGTTCAATTATCATAAATTTTTGATGACCTTTCAGAAAAACAATTCTGGTACCACTTAGACCAGCTAGTAACTCAGGAAAAAGCAAGCATTTAAGTCTATATCCCATAGCACAAATAAAAACAGGAACAGCTACTCACAGAATGACATATAAACATGTAAACAAGTACAAAGAACACACAAACATCTTCACAAACTCAGAGTGCACACAAATATATTCTTGACCAAACTGAATTATAGTAACTCTTACAATTTTTAGAATTTTGTAATTATAGATTAGTCAGATTTTGTCAATTATCAGAGACCTCTTATCAAAGAAATTTGGAATAGAATGTCTAAAATTAATATGCATATTTTGTATTTTGTTTTGTCTTAAGAATACTTTCAGCTGAGGGCTAGGGAGATACCTCAGTAGAGTAAGTGCTTGCCTGGCAAGCAGAAGGTCCTGAGTTCAATCCCCGGCACCGCCCCCCCAATACTTTTAGCTGAGTTCTCTCTATACACTATATCACCTATATAGAGCTTAGATTTCCATTTTGTCAATTCTTTCAATAGGCCCTAGGTCAAATCTAGCCTCACTGCTGTAAACTTCTTCTCCAGATCTGCTTTATAGTAAAGAATGACAGCGCACACTGGTACCCAAATAAGCTGCTTAATATTCTCTGGAAAAACACAAGCATATCTCCTAGCCCAGATTAGCTTTTTTTGGGGGGGGGCTTCACCTGATTATAGTCCTGTTGCTATAAAATTTTAAAAATTTAATAGTATATATATATTCAGTTAAATTGGAGGGGTTGAGTCCCCATTTTGTTTTTGCAATTGAACTTTGATTGTATAGTGAGAAACTTTATCCTATGTTTTGGAAGAGGAAGCCATGACATAGCCTCCCTTATATGACATATCTATAGAAACAAATATAACTTCTCTGGGAACCTGGTGTGGTGGCATTTGGGAGGTTGAGACACAAGGATTGCTAGGAGTTTGAGACCAGCCCGGGGTTACAAACCTGAGCACAGGGCCACCCCAACTGCATAGTGAGATCCTGTCTCAAACAAAACAAAACAAAACTTCCCTGGAGGATGACAGTAACACCAGAAAAATTAGTCTAAAATCTGGATGGAGCCAACTAATATTACTAAATAGTCTGAAAATCTTTTTGAGCTGATCTGAACAGTTTGGAGCACAATATATCTTTGCTGAGTGAGCTGACTCTGATATGAAGAAATTATCATAGCTTGTACTCCTATGAAGGTCAACACTAGGCTTGTCACCATTTAAGTGAGATGTCAAAATCAAGCAACTGTTTTTTTGTTTGTATGTTTATTTATTGTGGTAATGGGGATTCAACTCAGGACCCTGTTGCTTGCCAGGCAAGTGCTTATTCTACTGAGCTATCGCCACAGCTCCTGAGGCAACTGTTTAAACCCCACTACTTTTAGACTGTACTCCAAACCTTTACATTTATTTGTAAAATATCAAAACTTTTTAATATCAATTTTAATTTAGGACTGTAAAACAAGCAATCAAGCTCATCAGGAACTAAAAGAATTTTAAGTAGGCTTAAACTATCTCCATTATTGTAAATCTTAGGAATTCTGATTTGTTTAGTTCTTAAAAGCAACCTTTTTATCTTTGGGACAGAAATAGCCTTTTAATCACTTTAATAGGAAAATGTATACGCTTTTTTTTTTAGTGTCAATTGTAATGGAGTAACGGAGAGACAGAACCACTTTATTTTCTGCTTCTCTCTGAGGCTCTATTGTTGGCCAAAAGGACCTTTGCATCCCTCTAGGTCAGCAATGCAGTACCTTTGTAGCTGATCTATCTTGAGGCCATCCACACCTGCATTTCTTTCTTTTCTTTTTTCTCTTTTTCTTTTCTATCTATCTATCTATCTATCTATCTATCTATCTATCTATCTATCATCTATCTGTCTGTCTATCTATCTATCTATCTATCTATCTATCTATCTATCTATCTCTAATCTATCCTTTTATGTATTTGGTACAGGGTCTACAGGGTCTCACTATGTAGATTGTACTTGTAGTGATTCTCATGTTTTCAGCCTCCCAAGCACTGGGATTACAGGTGTGCACCACCATGCCATCTCAATTGTCCTCTCAGAACACTCCTGGGGGTAGGGTTGATATGGCATGGTAGGGATTGAACCCCAGCCACTGCATTCTGCCTAAGCAGGTGTTTTA
>PVKA01053633.1:0-11128 GCA_004027165.1 Ctenomys sociabilis | reverse complement strand
TCAATATTATTGTGGAATGCTGGACTGTGTTGGATTGTGTCATCGAGTTCAGGCACCTAAATTGGTTTAATGACAATGGAGTGCCCATCTTTGACAGGTCTAGACAAAAAAAAGAGAAGAAAGGAAGAATCATGATGTGTGTGTATAAACAATACAGTTAGGATAAATATGCAGTGCTTCTGCATAATTCTATGAGAAGCAAGATTTGCTCTAATAGTGGTTGGCCAAGATGTTATGTCAGCTTCTAGTACTATGGACAACCACTAGGAAAATAACATGGTTGAAAGTATTAATTATTGAATCTGTAATATAATTCAGGTATAAAAAATAAGATACGTAAACAGCTACACTCTTAATTCAGTGATTAGAGACATCTGCTATAATAATGTCTGTAAGTATAATATCATGTATGCACCTTGTACAATACCAAAACATCATGGAAACAGTTTGCAATGTATTAATGTATCAAATCTGTTCTGTTAATGTGTCTTGAAGCTGTCTCATGGCTATTTGTAATTCAATAAAATAAAAAAAAAGAATTAAGCTTGAGATTTTGGTGCTTGTTACTGTACCTGATCAACCCTTTTCTAACTAATACAGAATCATCCCTCAAGGGAATATATATGCAAACTTCAAAGTATGAAGTATAATAATACCAGGTGATTGTGCAATCTTTTTAATTCAGAAAAATTTAAATGAAAAGTCCCTATTTTTTTTTACATTTCCCACAATTTACCCTTGATTTAAAAAATAAAATTAACTAAGATGAACAATGGTATTAAAATCCAACCTAGGAAACATTGCTGAAAATGGAGTATGAGGAGTGTGAGCTGGGGGAGGACTGTAACGTGAGGAGTGTTGCGTTCAGTGCTCAGGAGGGTGAGTGGAAAGGGCACAGGGAAAAATGCAGTGAAGGATGAGCAGTCCCAGAGGAGACCAGCAGGAAGAAACACGAAACACGGCTGATGGCCTGAAGCATGAGTTCCCAGTTGATCAATACTATCTTGAGTATAATAGGAAAATAGCATCTTCTTTTTTCCAGAAGATACTTATCTTCTGCTCTCCTAGGTGTATGGATTTTAGACACACCCTTGAATAAACCTACCGCTGTGATTCTCTGGCTTCATCGTGCCTGAATCTCTCATAGAACTTCGCAATGTTCCATATATTGTGGAACATCTCCGATCAAAAGCTTAATATGAAAGAGCATGAAGAGGAAGAGCTTTATCTGTGGACTGAAAGTTTGAGTTCACATATAGACAATACACTTTTGAACAATCTTATTTTTTAAAGTTTAGGTATTTGGCACAAGGTCTCACTACAGAGCTCAGACTCATGGTGATCCTCCTGTCTCAGCTTTCCCAGGACTGAGATTACAGGTGTGCATCACCACACCCTGTATCCATGGCCAGCAAAACATGCCTGGGGTTCCAAGGCTGGCATGTCATGCAGCACTGAGGATCAATCCTGAGTCCTTGTGTTTTCCAAGCAGGCACTTACACTGCTGTGCTATCTCCCCAGCCCTTGAACAATCTTTTGAAAGTAAACACTCAAAAAAGCTAAAGCTAGAAGTTCCATTTGGCCCAAGTAGTTCCATTCCTGATATCCACCTGAAAGAATTAGAGGCATCATACCACAGCAATATACCTACACCCATATTTAGAGAAGCACAATAGTTTGTAATAGCTAAATAATGGAAACAGCCAAGGTGCCCATCAATGGATGATGTGGTTTTGTATTCAGTGGAGTAGTAGTTTCTCATAAAAAAAGACAAATATTGCAAAATGGATGCACTTTGGTGCCATACTGCTAAGTGAACTAAATCAGACACTCATTTAAAAATTACATCTTTTCTCTTGTGTGACACTGAAAGGGTGAATAAGAACCAACACGGATGCTAGACATTAGGAAGAAAGAAGAAAATGTTCAAAAGGGAAAGGGAAGAAGGGAAGGGGGTGGCAAAAAAGAAAGACAAAATAAATAGAAGGAAAAAATGGAAATGACCCTTTGGGAATGGGATCTTTAGGTATACCAAAAGAACACCAAGAAAGTTAATTTTAAAAATAAAAAAGAAAGTAAGTTCCTACATAGGGCTTCTATTGCAAAAACAAACAACAATGGTATCCTACAAGTAACAGTTACTGCCCTGATGTAATGTCTTAGAGGAGTAAGGGTTTTCAATTGCTGTTAAATAGCAAAGGGCTTGCTGGATCTAAGTTCTAGAGCACACTGGAGCTTAAGTGGAAAAAAAGAAGTGTGACTATCAGAGGGCATTAGGGACCCATATTTAAATGCATGTACACAGGAACTTCAGTCTTTACCCAGAGTATTCTTACAGTTCTAGATGAGGGCAACAGGGAAACAAAATGCTCTCTAGTGAGCTTGGCATTTCTGTTTGCCACCTTGCTAGCCACAATCTGATAGGATGAGGATACTCATGGAAAATCCGGGCATGGCTCATTAGTTCAAGTTTAATCAAGTAGTATGAATTAGGAGCAATCAGCATTGCCTAGTCTCGCCCCAGGGAGATCCATAATTCCTAAGGCCACCATGGAAATATAGATACAGACGTGTCTGTCTGGAGTTGTCCGCTAAGGCTGAACCCCACCTTTCCACTCTACATGCTTTATAAGGCTGGGCTTTTCTATAATGCACCTTGCCTTTGACATCACACACACACACACACACACACACACACACACCTACAGTCTTGCACTCTACAGGAAGCTCCACTTTGTCCTTGCCATTTCATATTCACAGGTTCAGATGCCAACGGTCAGCACTTGGTCTCTCTTCCCTTGAGGTTGTCTGTAAGCCACTGCAGCCTATTTAGACCTTCAACAAGCAGACAATGTATTAGAGAATCCACTGCCTCCTGCCCCCAAAAGAAGCTTCCTACAGTCAGTGTCAGGGACAATGCAGAAAGCTATGTACAGTACCTTCTGTACATAGCTCCCTGGCGCTTCTTACTGTGACACACATAAGTTGCTCATTTTGTCAAGCATTTCAATACCTATCCTTGTTCCCCACCTTCCTTCCTTGCCTTGCTTCTCTCCCTGTCTGCTTTAGGAGGTTTTGTCCACCTCCCAAATATATTACTTGCATTTATGTCATAATTTCTAGGAAATCTCAGACAAACATACACACACATGTTTTTCTTAAACTATTTTTCCCAATTTTTTAGGTTTTAGGATGCACAGTAAATATATTCATCAAGAAGACATTGGTATGTATACCTGTCTCTTCATGGTCCTTTTCACTTCTCCTTCATCTCCCTCCTTTCTACCACATCTCATTCCTAAATCCACATCCCATCCTTTCAAAATACCAACTCTGCTTCATTGATTCTTTCTATAGTGATTTTTAGTATCAATTCATTCGTTTTCACCCAGAAAATTATTCTGTTAGTTTCAGATTCAGATAATCTTATCTTTCTAGGACCCTGAGATACATTATTCAATTAATTTGTTTAGGATTACTCTTTTTCTTTTATGTTTTGATTTACAGCTATAACTTTCCCAACTAGGACTACATTCATTAAGTCCCATAGATTTCGATATCTTATGCTTCTATTGTTGCTTGATTCTAGAAACATATTCATTTCTTCCATGATTTTTTTTGCAATGAATAATCTATTATTTTATCTCCATATTCTGCATAGTTTCCATACTTCCTTTTTCTGTTGAATTCTAGCTTCATTCCACTATAATATAATAGTATGTAGGGGATTCTTTCAATTCTTTTTTAATTTAACCAATGCCTTATGGCCTCAGGTATGGTCACTTTTGGAATTGTGTCAATGTGTTTTTGCGAAAAATGTATTATCTGTTCTCAGATGAAATACTTTGGTGATAAATGTGTAGTGTGTTTAATAGTGTGGTTTAACTCTGATATTTTTTTGACTATTTGGCTGACTTGTCTAACTGTAAGGGTGCAGAATGGACACCTGTACTATGACTGTACTGGTGTCTCTCTGTCCTTCTAAGTCCAACAGTCTATGTCCTATGAAACTGGGTGTGTCAAAATTTTGTACATAGCACCAGCAAGATAGCTCAGCAGACTAAGTGCCTGCCTAGGCAAGCTCATGGACTGTCAACCTCTGGCACTGTAGGTCATGCCAGCCCTGTTCTGGGGTGCTTTGAGCAAGCCATAGAGACTGGCCATAGTGGCACACACTTGTAATCCCAGTGCTGGGGAAGCTGAAAACAGGAGGATCTTGAACCAAATACGTTAAAAAATGATGCATAGATATTTACAGTAGTTCTCTTTTCCTGGGAATTGTTCCTTTTACCAGTATTTAGTGGCCATTTTTGTCTCTTTTGATCAGTTTTGACCCGAAGTCTGCTAAGTCAGAAAAATAAGGTAGCCTCCTTTGCTGGTTTTCAGTCTCCAGTTGAATTCAGGATCATTTTTCATCCTTTCACTTTCAATCTATAAAGTGCTTACTTGTGTATGAGGTCGGCCTCATGGAGGCTATAGTTTTGCATTTTGTGTTTTCACTTAATCTTCCAAGCTATGGGTTTTTACTGGGGAACTGAGACCATGGACACTAAAAGTATTATTAATAGGTGCTTATTAAGCCATTTCATTTCATTATTTTTCCAGTGTTTATTCGTAGTTTTTCATCTATGGCCTCATTGCCTCTACCTGAGAATCTTGAGATCAGCTTTTAGGAAACTATGGCCTGGGGGCAGTATCTTCTTTGTCTTCCTTTCCCTTCTTTCTATTGTTTCTCTACTGTGAGTTGGAGACCAATCAAGATCTCTCAGTTCTATCTCTCTGTCATGTGTCTTTGTATCTACTGGTAGGTCCTCTTCAGCCTATTCAGTGTAGTATTTTCATGTTGGCTTAGTGTCCAGCCTTCATGTGGGGGCTTGATTCCCACCATCCATTTTGTTTTCAGAGACAGGCCATCTTCCCCAAGGTCTCAGGTTAGCATTACATGCTGGTTTGCTCCTTTTCTTCACCACTTTCCCTGCATTTTCTCATTTTCTCTCAGCCCTTTCTTGATTCCCTGAGCTCTACTTCCTTTTTGCTTCTTTAAGTGGTTTTCCAGTGTCTTCATATATGTAGTTTAATTACAATCTTTGAAAAGAATCTTCCTCTGATGACTCACGAAGACAATAACTTCATCTCCACCTCCATTCCCAAAGCACAGGGTCTGCTCCTTTCCATGACATGCTTTATGACTTGTTTGCTCACAGCAACTTCACTTCAAGACCCAAGTTCTTAAATGGCATTCTCCATCTAACAAGGGCCTTCCATAGCATCTATATCCATGGTGGCAAACAGCAATAAGTCATTACTCAGTTTCAAAGTTTGAAATATAAACCTTATCCACACATCTTGTGCAGCTCAGTTAACAAAGAATGAATCATCCCTAATGAAGACAAATTTATTATTATGCAGAGTCTTATTTTTAAAAGACATTACATCTTGATTTCTGCAGGGCGTTTGACAAGGTTATACACAATGTGTTTTTGAAGGATTTAGTGAAATATAAGCCGAGTGGTATTACAGTTGTATCAATGTATAATAGCTCAAACAGTCACAGTGTCCTGATAAATGCCTCAGTGACAATCTGAGTGAAATTTTCCAAAGGTGTGTCAGGTCTCTGACATTGATCTTTGCATATGACACTATGTGTATGTGACAAAATGTATTTATTTTACTCACTCATCTATGAGTTGGTTTGGATGATGCTGTCTGAGCTTGACTCAATTTGGCTCTGATCTGAGGACTCTTATACTTTATATCAACAAATGACAGAAGAGGATGTCAGGGTTCTACTGCAGTTGTAAGTTACGTAAAACTAGTATAGAGGTAAGGTAGATTCTGACAGATTCCATAGTCAAAAATGCCCTTCACAAGTTGAACAATTGACTGAAAGCAATTAGATATATGTAAGAGAAGTCAGTGTGAAGGACATTGTTTAGGTTGAATAATTATTTACACAGTAAGCCCCTGACTTACAAATGAGTTCCATTCAGGGAGAATGTTTGTTAAGGTAGATTTGTTCATAATTTGAAAGTGAGTCTCAGGCAATAGGTAGACTTGTGAATCTTACACAGCATACCCGTGAAAGTTCACAATCTGAATGCTCTTAAGTTGTGGACTTACTGAAACTAGAATGGACATGACTTGCTGGCTTCAACTAAGGACTACTGCAGTTAGTTGAGTGAGTCAATATTATTCTTAAGAAACAAAAGAATCAAGAAAGACAACGATGAATACATCACTAGAAGGCACTTATAGATATGGAATTTATTCTTCTTGGAGCCAGAATTAAGATATCCATTCTCAGTTCTTCCAAGATCCTCCAAGCTCCATACCGTCTGTCCAGTCTGTCCTTACACCATACCATTGACCAACTTATTTTCTGTTACTCCATTGCCATCCTTCCTTATAGACCCATGTCACCTATGATTCACCCTATATCCCACCAATGCTTGTGTAATATTGCACTGAACACCTTCCCTGTTTCCTCTTTTCTCCATGTACTACTGTTCCAGAGCTCAGCTCAGTAGTGACATTAGAATTACACTTTAGCACTTATGAATTTCTCTACTTGCATGGTTTGATAAACCATATAGATGATGAGTCCATCTCCTGTTCTCAGTGCCTTGAACATTATAGTCTCTGAGCAGCACAGATCCTCAGGTTGGGGACAGAGGTCTGGAGTTTGCAGATTTGTGATAGTTGTCTAACACACTGACATCTGATGCTAGCCTTTTGTCCTTGCATAAAACTTTAAGGTTTATGCTTCTCTGTAGGATCTCTGTGCAGTTCAATCTATCATACATGCACTTGCAAGTCTGGATTCCAGGATAGGCCTTTGCAGCTGCAGCTCACACAGTAATCTCTGCTGGAGTCAAACACAGTGGGTTTAAAGATTAGTTCCAGCAATTACTTAATTTCTTCAGTTTGGCCTACGTGATTTACCCTTCAAAATCTTGATTTCTTGATCTATAGAGTGAGGCTGACTCTACTTACTTCAGAGGTACTTACTTTCCAGGAGGATTAAATGAAACCAGACAAACAAGGCCCAGAAAGTACTTAGCATAGCCCAGGGCATATCCTAGGCTATCAGTGGACAGGCAGCATTTTTGTGATGAGAAGTCATTGCCATACTATGGGTCCTTCCCTGGAGTACACCACAGGTCCTGATCACACAGAGGGCTCTGCCTCCTTCATTTTTTAAAAAATTTATTTTTTATTTTATTGAAGTACAAATATCAATCAGACAGTTTCAAGACACCTTAACAAGACAGATTCGATAAATTAATACATTGCAAACTGTTTTCATAATGTTTTGGTATCATACAAGGTGCATACATGATATTATATTTACAAATATTATTTTAGCAGATGTCTCTTATCAGTAAATTAAGAGTGTAGCTGCTGACTTATCTTATTTTTTATACATGAATTATATCAAAAATTCAATAATTATTTTCCTAGTGGATGACCGTAGTACTAGAAGCTGACATAATGTCCTGTCGAACCACCATTAGTGCAGATCTTACCTCTCTTAGGATTATGTAGAAGCACAGCGTTCTCTATCCCAACTGTACTGTCTATACACACACATCATGATTTTTTCTTTCTGTACCCCTTCCTTTGTCTATACCTGTCAGAGATGGGCACTCAATTGTCATTCAACTAACTTAGGTGCTTGAACTCGACACCACAGTCCAACACAGTCTCTGCCTCCTTCAGAAGTCCACATCCTGGCCCACTGTCCTACAGCACCATATGTGTACGAAAGATCCAGGGGAATTCACTGGTGAATGATTAGGGCATGAATACTGCTTTATGTTTTGTAAAGTTTATGTTGCAGAAGCAATAAGAAATTCTAAAGAAGTTATGTGAACCAACAGAGATGGCAAAGTTTTATATGATATCTGCATGGGAGCTGGTGAGATAGTTCAGCCGACTAAGCTCCTTAGGCAAGAACAAGCACCACATGTTTAACCAGCCCCGCCCCCAGGAAAGGCATGCCTAGCCAGAGGCTGGGCATAGTGTATCATGCATGTAATCGCAGTGGGGGGAGGCTGAAAGCAGGATGATTACCCTGAGTCCTAGCTGCATAGTGAGACCCTGCAATAACCAAACACATTAAAATAAATAAATAAAAATATGTGATGTCTGCAGCATAGCGTGCCATGTTCACTTTTCATAATTCCCAGAAAAACATTTTTTTGCTGTGAAAGAGATGGGCAGGAGCAATATGGAAAAAGCACTGGGGACAACTCCACCAAATATCATTTAATGTATTCTCAAATTTAGTGACATGACTAACTAGAAAACAGAACAGTAAATGCATGAAATAATACTACTATTAGAAATATTTTATTTAGAAAACGGAACAGTAAATGCATGAAATAATACTACTATTAGAAATATTTTATTTTGTATTAGTAAATTATTTTATTTATTTACTTATTTGTATATTAGGTTTCTTTCTTTCTTTCTTTCTTTCTTTCTTTCTTTCTTTCTTTCTTTCTTTCTTTCTTCCTTTCTTTCTTTTTGCAGTACCAGGGATTACACATTGTAGAGTTACACTGCACTATAAGGCAAGATAAACAAGCCATTTGTAGAACAATAGATGTACTCTGATACCATAATGTTCAAAGAAATAAGTGATACAAGCAAGATTAAATATCATGTGGACCTTGTGCTTGACAGGCAAGCACTTATTCTACTGAGCTATTTCCCTAGCCCTTTATTAGGTTTCTTATATACAAATACATATGATTGTTAAGTTTTTGAGTCTGACTTATTTTGCTTAATATTATGGTTTCAAGTTCCATGAATCTTTTCCTTCAAACAATATGCATGTTTTCTTTTTTATGGTTGGCTAATATTCCATTGTGTATATGCAGCGCTTTTTTTGGCCATTTGTTGATAGACATCTAGGCTTTCCCCAGTGAAGTTGTCACAAAATTGGTTCAGCATATATAACTACAATATTTCTTTCACTTATTTAAGGTATATGTCATAGAGAAATATAGGTGAGTTAATTGTAATTTTTGAGAATAAAATATTTTTTCAATTTTTATTTTTTATTAGCATGTTTGCTGAGTATAATGGTGGCATCCCTTATGGGGAGTTCGTCCATGTATACAACAGATCTCAATTAATTTTTGTCACTTGCTTCTGAAACTCCTCCTGTTCCTTGAATTTCTTAACCCCTGTCTCATTTTCCTATCTCTCTATTTCCTACTGTCTATCTTTTCCTTTTCCTTTTATTTATAATTTTTATATAAAAGAAACCACATGATATTTAATCTTGCTTGTATCATTTATTTCTTTGAACATTATGGTCTCAGAGTACAACTGTTGTTCTACAAATGGCTTGTTTATCTTGCGTTATAGTGCAGTGTAACTCTACAATGTGTAAATATTGCATTTTTATTCATTCTTCTTGATGGACATAGAGGCAATTTTGACAATTTTAAAATTATGGATAATTCTACTATGAATATGATACGCAGGTATTACTGTAATTATGTGTCCTTACATCTTTCAGGAAGATAACTAGAAGGGAAATAGCTAGATTGTGTAAAATTTCTAGTTTTAGGGTTTTTAGGACTCTATACTGATTTCCATAGTGATTGTATTATCTTTCATTCTCACCAACAATGGAGAAGGATTTTTTTTCCCTCATAGCCTTGCCCACATTTATTATTTTTGATCTCTTACTTACTGATAGCCATTATTTTGAGAGTAAGATGAAATCTAAGTGTCACTTGGTCACAGTTGTTGAGCCTTTTCTGACCTACCTATAGGAATTTCACAAAAACAGTGTTTCTTTGATAAAAATATTGATTTTACTATGATGCAGTAAACCATCACTCCATCTCTCCACTGGCCTTAGAAGACTCTTCTCAGTTGTCTTCAGATCCAATGAGGGGCTCATGACAATGTTTATGTAAGTAAACATGAATAGATTCTATGTGGCTTCAGTTGAAAGGCACAGAGGTGCAGAAATCACACAGAAAATTGCTAACATTTAGTCTGTCTGATTACAGATTTAACTGTTATAAATATATCCATTAGATTTCTACAGAGATTTCTGGGTGCTGTCTTTCTTGACAGATGAAGAAACAAATTCGGGCAGGTGAAGTGAAACCCAACTCCTCTTAGCAAGTATCAGAGATGCACTAAACTGCAGGGTCTGAGTCACCGTCCAGTACTCTTTCGTCACAGTCTAAGACTCCTCCTTTGCTGAAGCAGAGCAGGTCATGCTAACAGGAATTCTCAAATTCTGTGCTAAAAGTCTAGCTTTCCTCCAAATTGCCCCAGGACCAGTAATTCTGGTCTACGCTCATATGAGTTCGATCATGCGCCCGGACATCAAGCAATATCAAATTTCGTAAGATTTACTTGCAGTTTTCCTATATTTATTATACAAGGAGCTTGAATGCTTTTTAAGTTGCTGAATGTCTATAAGATAGAATTTGTTCTACTGCAAGTCTAGTCCTGTACATTATTCTGTAGTTCCTTTGTCTGTGTCATCCATGTGGATGAGTCACGGCCAGTGCTTGACCAGTTTGCTCTCCATGATAGCTTGAGAGAAAGTTTTCTCTCCATGTGACTCTCCCCAGGCACACTATAGAACTTCGATCTCTTTCCTCTGTGGCTCCATAATCTCCTTGTTCAGAAAATTTGGAGCTCAACTGAGTTTCATGATGTTGCAGTACAGGTTCTATGTCCTGAGTCTTCGCTGACCTTGAAAGGCTAAAGCCAAAATGTTGGCTGGCCTTGTAGCTCTTCTATTTCTCCAACTATGATTTGTGAACTTAGGTTGTTAACCATCCAGAAGAAAAGCTGATTAGTATCCTGCAGCATATGCCATTCACTTTGCCTTATCTGACTCAATTGATGTTACTTGCTGTACGTTTCCTTTTGTATTTCTGCTTTTCGCTTGCTATACTAGGGAGACTATACGATATTTACACATGTGTGTCTGGTTTATTTCACTTATGAGTATATGTTCAAGTGGCATCCACTTCAGTATAAATGCTTCAAACTTATCATTCTTAATAGCTGAGTAATACTCCATTATATAGAAATACCACATCTTTTTCAACCATTCCTCATGTGATGGACATCTTGGTTGTTT
>PVKA01053632.1:0-11139 GCA_004027165.1 Ctenomys sociabilis | reverse complement strand
TGGAATTTTGCCATAGGATCCTGAGTACCCTTTATAAAAGTAAAAATCAACTGTACTTTTTATTTTGTCTTATAAAAAATGAGCTTCTTTACTATGGTATTGCAAAGATGATTTTCTGGGCTATTGCTAAATTGGTTTAAGTAAGGTTTTTCTATTAATTCTAACACTCCAATTTAGTTCATTTATTTCTTCATTTATAATAAACCTAGAGTGAATATACTGCATTAAGTGACAATATAATTGCAATACAAAATGATAAATAATCCTGCTTGAAAATGCTTAAGTCCAGAGGAAGGTGAGAAGTGGTTTGGGAGATGGCAGTCCTGCTTTGCTGTGAGACTCCTGGGAGTTCATTAACCACATAATCCTTGATCTGAAAGGTGACCAGCACAAAGAAAGCCCCAGGAAACCTGGTTCCCCAAGACAAGCTGGGTTTAGTCCACAAGAACATTCACATTTCAGGACGGCCAGGCTGAGCCACTTCAGGGAATCACACGATATCAGAGGGATGGCAGAAGAGGCTGACAATTTTTGAAAGACATGGGTTAAAATCTGAAAGCTGCAGGCTGTGATTTCACTAATGCAATAGAAAAGAACCTTTTTGCTGGTTGACATAAATGACTTTGGTACTGTCAGAGAAATCTACAAGTGGTATTTCAGGAGTAAATTTTCTGCTCGGGCTGCTCACTGGGTTGCTTCTTCGCCTAAAGGAGGACATGTTGAAATTACAACAGTGCTAGGGCAACGACCTTTCACGTGGCCTAACTAGATGCGGGTACAATATTGTTCATTCTACGACTCTTGTCATGACTTCAAATTAAGATTAAAGCATCACAGTTCATGTTGGAGAGAGACAGTGGGACTAAATTATCTTAAGTTTTCTTTGCTGTACTGTATCAGAGTCCAACTTGACAGGAATTAAAGATGAGATAATAAATGTAGATACTGATGTTATAAATTACACTTATTTAGCCCCACACTGCTTAATATGATGAGGAGTTATTACTTAATTACTCAGTAAAGGAAAAAAGGTGTAGTACTTAGGAAACGAGTTATTGTGATTTGAGAAACAGTAAAAAGAACACCTAATTCAATTTAATTCCAATTAATTTAAATTTGCAAACTATGTAGAATATATGATAGAGGGCCAGCAAAATAGCTTAGTGGATTAAAATGCCTGCAAGCAGGCACAGGGACCTGGGGTCAGTCCCCAGGCCTGCCCTGCCTGCCCTGCTCCCAGAGCATGCAGCAAGTGGGACTGGGCATGGTGACACACTGTATTCTCAGCTCTTGGGAGGCTGTAAACAGGAGAATCTCTACATCACCAAGAGTCCAGTCTAGTAGTGAGACCCTGAACACCCTGTGTACCCTTCCCTAAAATACAAAAAAAGAAATATATGATAGAGATGTCAACCTATTTTTGAGTAAAATAAAATATTAAAAATTTAATGGGGCACAGAAAAGACTAGTGGATCATCATTTTATCTAATAATTTTGTAATAGAAACAAATAAATGTATAGATTATTTTAAAATTCTTAAATCCACTGGAGAAAACTATAGAGAAAAAACAATTAGAAATGAAAGGGAAAGACCACCAAGATGGGGCAGATAATGTTCAATGTTCTTATAATCATGTATATACAATCTAATCCTGGAGTAAAATGAAAAAATGAAACCTATGAAGTACAGTTTAGAAACAAGAATAAAGATTGAAACTTAGATGACAGTATAATGTCATTATTTGATAGAATAATGACATTATTCAATCCTCCTAGCTTGATAACTGTACAGTGGTTAAGAGGCACGAAGTGATCCACGAAGATCGCTTGGCGCACTGTGCTAACCACCGCACCAAGGCATGGTGACACAAACCTGTAATCCCAGTGCTGGGGAGGGTGAGACAAGAGGGTCAGTGTGAGTTGAAACTGAGTAGCGTGACCCTGTACCAAATAAATACATCACTAAAAACTGCAGAAAAAAAAAAAGATTTCAATGAGTGTTAAATAACAAATTTAAATCTAATGAAGAATTGACACTCTAGAGGAGGCTGATAAAATTTCCAGATAGGGACACTATTTTATAATTCATTAATATGATCTACCAATGTAAAATAAAATATACTATACATAAATTTTACATGTTTGTGTATATGCATGTATATACATATACAAAGATAAGCAAAATAAATGTCAAATAGTTAAAATTGGTATATCTGTTTAGAGAGGATATCATAAATTATACAAAGGATGCTTATAATTTGTCAAGAAGTTTGGAACTGTTGAAAAATAAGAAAAAATTAATGTGAAATTGCACAAAAGACGTTTATTTTGAAGTTACTCTGAACATATTGGGAACAGTAAAATCCAGCTATGTTTGGTACAGTGGGGAGAAATCCTGTCAAAGCAATGACTGATTTAGGAGTTAAAGGGGGACAAATTCCAATTGAATAGATCTAGAATCAAGTCTGCCATGAAGATTGATAAAATTACAGCATAGTGATAGTGTTTTATATAGTGCTTTGTGAATATGAAAAGCGTATGCACTGGTTTTATCTCTGCACCACAATAAATTTAGAATGGTTAGATTAGTTTAATTATTTTCCATTCACATTGAGAACACTGTTACTGTACTAAAAATATGCTTCGTAATTGTGTGTTCCAGCGAGTGAGTGTGCATACAGAGGTATGCGTTGCTTAAAGAGTCATCTATGAAAAAAGTCGAGTGCTAAGTAATTTCATCATGGTATGAATGTCATAGAAATAGATTTTATAGTTTCAAAACACCTAGGCTATGTGGTATATGTGTGGAATAGCCTAGGGCTGTGATGAACAAAACAACATGAGATTAGATCAATGCTAAGAGGAATTTTTATTATGGAGGTCTTTTATCTCCTTCATTGACTGAGTCTTAAGTATTTCTTTTGCTCATTTATTTGGATGTTATTGTGAAAATCATGAGTGGTATTCCTAATTCATCTCTCAATGAATTTGTTACTGGTTTATAGGAATGATATTGAACTTTGAGTGTTGACTTTGTACTGAGTGCTTTACTGAAATTAGTAAATTTATGTAACTTTTAGCAAAAGTTTTATGGTCTCCTCTGTAGAATATCGTATCATCCACAAATAACAATTTAACTTCTTCCTTTCCTATCATTATTCCTTGTATTTTTGTCATATCTGATTGCTCTGTCTAATGTGTCCAGAACTATGTTGAGTAAGAATGGTGATACTGGGCACCCTTGTCTTGTTCTTTGCTTTAACCTGAAAGCTTTCAGTTTTTGTCTGTTTAGCATGATGTTTTCTGTTGTCTCATCATAAGTGTATTTAAGAGAATATTCAAAAGACATATATTATATATTCCTTCTGTTGAGCAGAAAGAGCAATCATTGCACTCTTTGTATTGTACTATAGAAATGGTCCCTGAAAGTATAGCCTTAATCATTGCACTCTTGAAATTGTTATACGGGGGCTGAAGAGATGGCTCAGTAGAATAAGCACTTGCCTGGCAAGTGCAAAGGTTTGAGTTCAATTCCCAGCTCCTCAAAAAAAAATGTTATAGAGATTTCATGCAAAACCAACCAAAATATTAATAGCATATCTCAGAAAATTAGGAAAACAAAACTAAAATTCATTTGGAACCAGAAGAGAGATCTACAATAACAAAAAACAATTCTAGGCAACAAAGCAAGGCAGGGCACATGCCAATGTCTGACTTGAAATCATACCACAAAGCTAGTACAACAAAAATAAACCTAGTATTAAAAAAACTGAGGATCAATGAAATGAAAAAGCATGCAGATATAACTCTAAACACATCCAGCCAACTTCTTACTTACCGTTACAAAGGGCCACGCACCTTTACTGGAAGAGAGATAGCTTCTTTAATAAATGTTGCTGGAAAAACTGGCTCCCCACCTGCCGATGACTAAATCTAGATGCATATCTCTTACCACAAATTAAACTAATGTTGAAATGGATGATTGATCAAGTTATTGAAACAGAAGTACTAAATCTGCTGAAAATAAAAAAGTAGAAATCTTGAAGATGTAAGTGTAGGCAAAGTCTTTAAAAACAAAATACAGTGATATAGGAGATATCAAATATAATAAACAACTGGAATTTCTTTTTATTTAAAAGCTTTTGTGTGACCAAAGACACCACCCACATACAGTGGGAAGATTATCTGTGGCTAATATTTAGAATATATAAGGAAGGGGAAAAAATCACCACCAAATTTAAAGATCCAGTCCAAAAAATGAGCATCAGAGATCAATACATCTCAGATGCAGAAATACAAAGGCAAACGAACCTATGAGAAAATGTTCTCCACCACTGTATATTTGACAGATTCAAGTTAAAACAAGCCTGGAATTCTATCTCACTCCAGAAAGACTGGCCATTATAAAGGAATCAATCAATAAGGAGAGCTGACAGGTTTGGGTAAAAGGAACCTCTTTGAGCTGCTGGTGAGTGTCTGTGAGTGCAACTGCTGTTGACATCAGCTTGGAGATTCCATGATAAATGGAAATCTATCATGGGTCTAACTAGGGCTTCAATTTGACCCAAATACTCCCCACCTCGGTATTTTCCTGACAGTATTAAAAGCACCATCCCACCTCATGTGCACCCAAGTTTATCGCAGCACAATTTGTACTAGCTAATCTTGGAATATCCCAAACTACCATCAACTAATGAAGGGTTAGAAAAGATGTGGTTCTGTATAAGGGAGAGTACTACTGATCCATGAAGAAAGATAAGCTTGAGACATTTCTAGGTAAATGGAGGCACCTTGAAACCTTTAATACATTAATTTTTTAATTAATTAAGACCTTGTCTTTTAATACACTATTCAGACTCATAGTGCTCCTGCTGTTTCAGCCTGCCCAGCACTGGGATTACAGACGTGAGCCACCATATCTGGCTTCCGAACTAGCATTTCATGCTCAGGGTTTCAAGGCTGGCCTGGAATGGGGGTACTGGGAATCAAACTTGGTTCTTGCACTTGCCAGGTAGGCACTTAAACCACTGCGCTTTCTCCCCAGCCCTATAGATTCTAAGATTACCATAAAATATAATATGTGCATACTAAATATGTAAACCAGTAAGAGTTATTTATTACATTTAAGTCTTATTTAGTGCACACAATTGCACATTCTATGTTTTATATGATTGCCCATCTGATGAATTATTTATGCATCGTATTGCAGTCCGTGATTGTGTGTGTGCATCCGCACACTAGTGTAAACATCTACATCAGATTAAGAAAAATAGACTGGGCGTGATTTTGCCTGCCTGTAGTCCTAGATTTCCAGAGGCTGTAAACGGGTGGATCATTGAGTCTAATCTAGTAGTGAGACCCTGAACACACTGTAGACCCTTCTCTAAAACTACAGAAAAAAGAGATAAAAAGATTAAGAGAAAAATGTTGTACTTGCTTTGATTCATTATAATCACCAAATGCAGCATTGATTGGAAGGTGAAAGTTGGTGTTTGTCAAAACATAGACAATGATGCAAAGGACCGACTGCCTATTAAAGGTGCCTTCTGCTTAGTGGAGTTAAAAACTGTAGCATCCTCATTAAGAGCCTGCTGCTTTTCTCTGGTTCACACTCCTAGGTGTGCTTTATACACCACCGTGTGGGACTTTCCGAACTGCCCTCTAATAGAGGCACCACTGCTAGGCAGTGTTCTAACTACCAAACAGCGGTCAGAAGTTTCATGTGCTCCCCCCAGACAATAGGGCCAGTCTTTGACCCAGGTGAGCTTTGAGTTCAGTAGCTGGTGACAAAAGACAGAGCTTTGGACCACCACGTTCATGAAAAGAGGAACACATTGTGTCAGGAAGTACCTTCAAGTTGCCAAACTCTTCATGTAAGCTGAGCATTTAATTACCATTTAATTACATCCACAGAGTGAGAGTAGCCCTGTTGTACAGAAGATAGGGCAAAAACTGACAGTTTATTGTCTTGATTGATATACCAAAGGACTAAATTTTAATTAGGATGCTGGTTCCTAACTCCACTAAGCAGAAGACACCTTTAATAGACAGACGGTCCTTTGCATCATTGTCTAAAGTTTGAAACCCAGTTTGGCTTTCAGAGCTCCCTGTAATGCCTAGTCTGTTTTTCAACCATGTTTCAAATATCCTTGAAATGTAGCTGGTGTAATTCATTCATGATTCTAGTGTTCCCTGGGAGTTCCAAATTGAATCTGATATCAGAAGGTAGAATGTTGGCATCATTTAGTTGGTTTTTGACCACCTTGAGGATGGTACAGCAGGTGCAAGAGGGTAGGGCTATTTTCTTTATAAATAATGTTCTTGGTTTTGTTTTTAAAGAAATGTGAGCTTTTCAAGAAGATTTTTCAGAAGCAAAGAAGGATAATTCTGCACATCACAAGCACCCCTTGATACACTGAGCTCAGAGACAGATCAGGGGAATGGTCCCCCACTGGTCTCTGTTCTTTTAATGATGTCTCCATTGAATTTTCACAGGGAGCAAATTAAAAGAGGATTTGCTAAGTGCCAATGTCTCTGACTCTGGTGGGATTATAAAACCCAGATGAACTCCTCCTGCCTCAGTGAGGATCAATGCTTATAGAGTTTGCAGTGGCCACTGACCTCACAGAGCTTTTGAGGAGTTTCAGGACAGGATCGAGTCCAGCTGGTTCCTTCATAGATATATTGGCTCCTGCAGTGTCTTTTCACAGGAGGAAAGCATTTCTAAGTGAACTTAGCAGCCATGACTCAAACGTTCCACAGCAAGAATTATGCTGGGTAAGACGGTGGTGATATTTTCCTCACCATCATTTTCAACTGTCGTCCCTCGTACTCATTCCTGTGGTCCAAACTGCGCCACTTGGTACTTTGGCTCTGAATTATAACGGGAGTGCTCCCTTTGTCTTGGAGGGTAATACAGGTTGGTTTTTCAAGTTACTCTTTAAGTTTGTAAGAAGCCCTGAATAGAACCCCTGTGTTCAATCCCCTGAACTTCTACACTTCCTTTGGAAAGTATTCTCTTATTATTGAGAATACATACAATGAGGAGTCAGTAACCCACAAAACCAACTTCCCTCTCCTACTGAACTAAGATTTCAGGGGCATGCATGCACAAAGCACTGCCTAGTCCACAGAAGATGTTATAATTGTTCTACATGGCTGGAAACTTAGTGATCCAGCAAAGAAGGCTTAGTGATGATTACACTGATTTAGATCTCTACCCATCAGGACCAGAATGTGTTATCTCGATCAGTATCTAAGGCTTAGTTTTAGTCACATATTTCAGATACATTGTTTTTCTCTCTCATTGTTCAGTTATGTAATCTATGCTCACTAACAGTGTCTCGAAAGCCACAGTTACCTTTTAACTTTGAGTCTCAAAGGACATATAATGATCTCATTTATCTTTCAAACCTAAGGGATATTTGGGAAAACATGAAGTACAGAATATCAATTGCTCATCAGGCATGTTAAAGTTGTCCAAACAGCACGGTACCTCTTGCAGAGAGAGGAAGAGAGAGAGAGAAAGAGATAGAGACAGAGAGATAGAGACAGAGAGATAGAGAGACAGAGACAGAGATCTATTTCTGAAAGACACCAGGCCCTGTTGTGTACAATCCACAGTTCTAGGCACTTGGCTACCACAAACCTTCACACGTGCTCCATGAAGTGTGTACAAATGACATCAGAAAGAAACACTTTCAGAGTGGTGAAGAAAAAGCAGTAAGAGGCTAAGCTTGGATTCAAAGCCAGCTTTCCAAGTTTCCCAGTTCCATGGTGACCTAATCATCTATACTAAGCCTTGTGTATCCTTTGGAAATTTTAGACAATAGAGTATCAGCAAAGGTTTGTACAGAGAGAATTTATATACCACTTTTATTTAGAATAGCTTACTTGAAACTGATCCTACATATCATGATCGGTTTTTACTCAGCTGATATATTTACTTGGACTGACTTTGGTGATGGGAGAGATTTAATCTCTCCTAAATATCTTCTGCTGTGGAAGTATGATCAATTTTATAGTGGTAGTTGCTTTTAAAACTCCAAAACTCATCAGAGAATCTAGCATTGAATGTGTCTTACAGAGATTTTATTGTGTGGGGTGCAAATAAAATATTATTAAGACACTTTCAATGCTAAGATTCTGTTTCTTCTTCTTTTTAATTTTTTGGCCAATTTTTCATACTTTTATCTGATACTCTGAACATATAATTTGAAGACAATAATTTATAGTGTAGCAACCATTGTTGAATTCCTATTATTTTGTTTAGTGAAATTCTGTATCATTTATAACTTCTTTTACTATTTTGTATCTCTTTTAAAAAGTAAAAAGATGTTTTATTCTGATATTAAACTATAAAAAATTAAACAACCTAACTAGTTTACAAAAACAGTTGGATTATTCTCACTAGAGTAGTGAAACATATCAAAATAAATTGTATTCAAGTAAGCAAGATAGGTCAGCAGAATAAGCACCTGCTTAGGCAAGCACAGGGACTAGGGTTCAATTTTTGGCATTATATGCCATGCCGGCCCCAGCACCGGGTGCGCTGAGCCAGTGACTGAGTCTGGGTGTGCCTGTAATCCCAGTGATGAGGTGGCTGAAAACAGGAGGATCACTACAACTCTGGGTTGCTTAGTAAGACCCTGGACCAAATACATTTAAAAAATAAAAATAGTCAAAATAAATGACTTGTACTCAGCTACTATGCGGTTTGGTCTCTAAGATGTTGTTTTTAAAATGTTAAAGTGGCCAAGTGTGGTGGTGCATGCTTATAATCCCAGCGTTTGGAAGGCTGAGGCAGGAGGATTGTTGTAAGTTCAAGACCAGCCTGAGCTACAAAGTGAACTTAAGGCCAGCCTGAACTGCATAGTGAGACCCTGTCTCAAAAAAAAAAAAAAAAAAAAAAAAAAAAAAAAAAAAAAAAAAAAAAAAGAAGAAGACAAAAAATAAAATAAAATGTTAAAGCTACCCTATGTGATACTTTATATAGTCATCTCAACTGTATAGAGGAGAAAACAGACTTAGAAATGTGAAACTCACTCTGCTTCATATAGTTGTATGTAGGGAAGCCAGATTCTGAGCAAACGGAGTCTAAAGTCATACTCTGGCATTAATCCTTAAATCAGTGGCTCTCTATATGTGGGTCCTGGAAGAGAGTACTGAGCACCCATTCGAACTGCTTAGGGAATCTGCAAAGTAGAAACAGCACTGAGAATGAAAAGAAGACATTATCTGTCATTTCAATGATTGTGACATTGTCACTGATGGAGCTGAAGCTCTGGGAGGCTCACTTGATTATGACCTAGCAGGATTCAAAAAAGTGGCTCCCACTCAAACAATAGGCAAGCATTGGTAACAATACTGATGCCTGGCTAACCAAAGAATGTCACTGGGGAAAGACTAAAATAATCATTTCCTTAAATTCTGACCTTTGAGTACACATACTTTTAGTATTCTATCTGATGAAATATGCAGTACAAAGGAAGTAACTTTTGACAGGTGACAGTAAAATAATTGTCTAAGATAAAAATAAAAAACCAAACTTGTGATTGAACTAGGTTTCATTTACCATAGCACACCATCTTTACTCAATAAAATGATAGAAATGCAAATCATTATCTGTCAGATATGGGTACTTGGCAGGATTTTCCTTCAAAAGTTAATAAGATGAGCATGTCATTGCAAAGAAAACAGAAAGCACTACTAGTGATCTATGATAATGTTTGATATTTCATGTAAAAAATGAATTTTGGATAACCAGACTTCTTCTCAATACTTAAAATAATTTTCTCTTCATAGGAATAATTGCATTAAATTATAATTTTTGACATTATATAATAAAGTCTATTAATATTTGTAAGACCTGTAACTCAGTAAACCAACATTTGCCAAATTACAAAAGCATGATGTTATTAAATTAAACAGAGATTAAAGGATTAAAGCAGAAGTTCTGCCTCTCATGATGGGTGCACACCTGTAATTATAGAATAGGGGAGGCTGAAGCAGGAGGGTTGCTTTGAATTTGAGGCCAACCAGGGCTAAAAATGGGTTCAAGGCCAACCCAAACTGCATAGTGAAATGCTGTCTCAAACAAACAAAATATGAATAAATAGCAAGTTATACCAATATTTTACAATAAAAGAAAATATTTCATTTATGTAGTTTTAGATCTCACAATTCTACTTGCTGAGTTTTCATATATGCAGTTATTTAAAAGGCCTATTCACATGTACAGTCCCCATGTTCAAACTACATATCTGTGTGGCAGGAGTTTTATCACTTCAAATAAAAGTGTACATCAGAATGAGATTAGAGAATTCAGCTGACTTCTATCAAACAAGTTGAATGAAAAATAATGCTTTGTTTTAAATTTTACTGAAATTAGAAATGTTCATAAAATCATGTTACTTATTTTAACATATAATACGATTACTGTTGATTCTTTAAGGTGAGTTAAACATGTTTCTAACAATCTTTATTTTTCATTTTTCTTGCTAAATATATAAAAATAAAAATTATATTCGAAGTAATATTTTAATGTACAAGAGCTTTGTGGCAAACATTGTGAGAACCATGTGTTAGATTTTTGTCATACCTTGTCATTGTCAATTCCCTCTTGGAGCACATCTAGTGAAGAGAATTTTATTACCTCTTAAGCATCTGTATTACAAAGGCCTGTGAGATAGCTCAGTAGACTAAGTGCCTGTTTTGTCCAGTGCAGGCACCAGGGTTTGATCCCAGCACCACATGCCTCGCAAGCCCCACCCCTGAGGCATGCTGAGCTGGCCACCGAGACTGGGTGTGGTGGTGCCTACCTGTAATCCGAGCACTGGGGAGGCTGAAAACAGGAAGATCACTCCGAATCCAAATTGCGTAGTGAGACCCAGTACCAAACACATTTTTTAAAAATTCTCTATTACAATTAAAACCCAATTAGGGCCGGCGGTATAGCTCAGCGGACTAAGCACTTGCTTAGGTAAGCGCAGGGACCAGTGTTCGATCGTTGGTTGCCCAAGCCATGCCGGCCCCGCCTTCGGGTGCGCTGAGCTGGTGATGCAATCCGGGCATGGTGGTGCGCGCCTGTAATCCCAGCACATGGAAGGCAAAAAGCAGGAAAATCACTATGAATGTGGG
>PVKA01053631.1:0-11133 GCA_004027165.1 Ctenomys sociabilis | reverse complement strand
TAGTTAAACTGAGATCTGAAATCTAAGCAGTCACCAGCTATGAGACATATTACATATTTCAATAAATTATGAATGTGTGTGTGTGTGTGTGTGTGTGTGTGTGTGTGTGTGTGTGTGTGTGCTCACCATTAGATTTCTTTTCTCCTTCCTCCATTCTTATGTCCAGTGACCAGGCTGATAGAAGTCAATTTACTTTAAGGAATCTGTTACGGGTATATAATACCAATATAAAGCATATATTATATATCTATTATTTTAAAAGCATCATTAAAAATTGTATCATTCATCTGGAGATCATGTTTACTCAATTGTTCATCGTTGCCTGCTTATTTCTCAGCAGACAGCTCTCTTATCTCTCCAACAAGTTTATCCTCAGACCTGCTTAACACAAAGATAACCAGCTCCATTGCCTTTCCAATACCCCTTGCATGCTCTTCACTTCTTTTAAACAGCTCAAATTTCTTGACATAGTTTCAAGGCACTGCATGACTGGTGCCTCTACAAACTTGCCTCTTACCACTTCGCACTCCACACTTCGCACTCCGGCCACACTGAGCTTCTGCGTGTTCCTCCACGATTTCCTTCCCCTCAAATCTTTGTGCATCCTGTTACTATCATTTTTCCTGCACACATAAGTTCCAGCTGATTCAGGTCCACTTCCATGTCACTTCCTCCAGGAAGTCCTCTCTGACTCCTATGCCCAGTACCAACACTGGTTTAGATTCCTGTAGCTCCATAGCACCTCATAGTTCTGTAGTCAAAGCTCTTATACTTCTTAGAAATTGCTCATATTCCTCATAAGACTGAATGCTATGCAAGGGAAGGGCAGAAAATGTCTCCTTTAGCTCAGTATATATATATATATATATATATATATATATATATATATATATATATATATATATATATATATATATCATGTGGAATAGTGGCAAAATGGTACCAGCCCTGAGTTTTATATTAGGTTGAATCCTTGAATCCATGCAGGCTTCTATAACAGATACCTTTACCTGGACAATTTACAGACAACAAAAATGTATGGCTCTGGGGACTGGGGATATAGCGCAGCAACATATATCTGGCAAGTGCAAGTTCCAAGTTTGATCCCCAGTAACACAAAAAATGAAAAATAATGCATTGCTCTGGAAGCTATGAAATACAAGATCAAGTCACCAATGGCATGCTGTCTGGTAAGGACTTGCTCTCTTCTTCAAAGATGAGCATCGTTGTGACCCCCCATTCCCTCCTGGTGAATGGGCAGTCTCCCTATGACCTCTTAAGGTAATAATCCCATTAATAAAGGATTTTCCCTTGTGACCTAAGCACCCTCCAAAAGCCCCACCTCTTAGTGCTGCCCTAAAAGAGAATGGATTTATACATGAACATAGGAAAGGCAAGACTATTCAGATCAGCCAGAAGTGGTAGTACACACCTGTAATCCCAGCACTCAAAAGGCTGAGGTAGAAGGATCACCGTGAGTTCAAGACCTGCCTCGGATACAAAAGTGAGCTCAAGGCCAGCCTACATTACACAGTGAGACCCTATCTCAAAAGCGAACAAATGCATAAACAAAAATGTTCAGATCATCTCACGTGATCATGGTTTACACTTATTCCAACTTGCCCATAACATGACTTCTCTACAATATTGATTGGCTGTATGGGAATATGCAAGGAGAAAGCAGAAGACTAGAGCCAGTAGAAGTATGGCTTTTGCAGAGTAAAATTATGATGATTCATTATGTGACAAATTATGTGGTTATAATTAAATGGCTTCAAACTAGATGGGGGTGGGGGAAATGAAGATAAGAGAAGGCTGGGGATAGAAAAGGAAACAATAAATGTTCCTTGTGTTTGAAGGATTATTTCCATGGGTGACTGAGTAAATAAGAGATAAGCGATAGAGAACAAACTGGTAAAAGAATAGAATGCCTGGGTTTATGATCTTGAAGTTGGGGCAGTGGCAAATATGTTGTCTGAGATGCCATAGGAGAAATACTCATTGGAAATGAGCTGGCCAAAGCACCAGGAGGCCAGAATTTTGCAAAGTAATCCACAGGGCATTAAAGATACTCAGAACTGAAAAGTAGTAGATAGAACACTGTGATCAGATTTGGGATGCAGGAGGATTTCTCTGGCTACAGTGAAAAAGACAGATTGAAAGAGATGAACACTAGGAAAAGAAAGACAATTGCCCAAATCCTCTGAAAATGCAGTAGTTCAAACTGAGGCAGGGGCGGAGAAGATAAAATTAAATGGTCGTATTCAAGAGATGCTGAAGTAGAAAAATGTTTTTTGTGTTTTGTGGGGAAAGTGATAGAAAAAGGGGGTGCCAGAACACCAAGACTGGATGACAGAGGCCAGTGCTAGTTCTATTTCTTGAAACAGGAATAGGAGACACAAAAGCAGATTTAGAAACTACCTAAACCATGGGATACAGCACCAACACAATATAATGGTAAAGGACAAACATGAGGGTATGAAGATTACAGTTCCAATAAACATTTACACTTCGAATGATAGCGATGCACTTCTGTGACAGCTCAGTAATTTGGAATAGCTTCTGTAAGAGCAGCATGTCATGAAGGCTTTCAAGTCTAGGAGAAAAATTAAATTAGGAATAAATTTTGACTTGAAATATTGGTTTTTCCTAAAGATGAAAGGAGTCACAAATGTTGTAAAGATTAAATATATATAAGTTAGTTATTTCAGTTTCTTAACATATAAAGCCATATCTGATTTTTTTAATTTGCATTTTTAAAGTAAATTAAAAAGTACAATATCAACAAAATTTGGGTGACCTAATCTTTTGGAACTCACTGAAGAATATTAACAGTGTTTTACAACAGACTATATAATATTAAACAAACTTTAATAAGTGAATATATAGTTTTGTTTTCTACTGTATTTTCATGATGTCAAGTTTATATCTACTGTGAGCACAGATTTTAGGAGAAGCCACATTTTTCTAGACAGTTATTTTTATAAGTCACTACCTTCTATTTGCAAAATTCTGAATTTCATGAAAAAGTTAGCACATCAACTTGCAAGAATTTGTGTTTCATTCAAATCATAACCCAATATCTATGTTAATTACTCTGATTTAATTATAGCTTCTTTTCCTTTTCCAGAATATTTATGAATTATTCTTTGTGTAATCCCAAAGTACATTATTAATGCACATCAAAGGACGGTTTAGTTATAAATATTAATGACCTGTACAAAGTAATTTGAGGCATGAAATTTCATAACACAGTCAATTTTTGCCCTTAATTCCTCACATTACTTGATTATAAATGAGTTTCAATTAGATGTATTATTTTGTTCTATTTCAGTGGAAGGTTAGAAATTATAGTATGATAATAAAATTTTAAAATATATACAACAATGTAATTTGTAGCAGCTCTTAAAATTTCCATTTGGCTTTAAAATATAGTTTCCTACAATAATAAAATACATAATAAATTTATGGGCTGGAGAACAAGAAATAGTTTACATTATTACTAGGAATTAAGGAGATTAAATATAAATGCAATTAAAGCCCATGAACCCCTTTTCATTAGTCTTGTAAAAACAGGTTTCTCTGATATAAATTTTTCAATATTTATTAAGGAATGCCGGTGTAAATTTTTAAGAGTATATGATTACTTAAGGAACTTTACTCTCAAGTTTTCATGACTAATTGTTATAGGAAGGGCTTGCAAGGGAATAGATTTAACACTGGATAGATGATCCATAGGATAATTTAATAATATTCACCCAAAGTCAAATGCAAAGGAGTGCAAAGTCCCGTCCATGCAATGCACTACAGACCAAAAAAATCCAGCTGAGGGCCTGGATCCCGGTGCAATGTCCTGTATACGTCCGGTTGTAGACTGGAGCCCATGACAATGTCTCTTGCAAGTCTTTGGCAAGGATCTGAACTGAGAAGGTCGTGAATCTACAACAGCAGGATGAAGGATCTATGTGAGCAGGTTGAGGGGTCCACATTAGAAGCAGGATGTGATGCTCAAGGTGAGGACCAGAGTTCCCTGAAGAGAACCTCAACCATCCTCAGCAACCCCAAGGACCCAAGGACCTGAGTTCCCCTGACAACGATGAAGGCAGCTGAGTTCATAGCAGGAAAACCAGCATGAGAAGCTTCTTCAGGAGGATCAACAGCTCACCATCTTCCCCTCCAGTTCTCCTTCCATGCTGTTGGCAGCAATCCTTAGACGGGCCTTCCATGCTCAGAACCATGCTGATCCAGTTCAGCAGATTGGTCATTAGTTAATCCACTACACTAATTACCAAGTTAGCTATTTATAACTATTATGCTTCCAATGGTTTATAGCTATTTCTCTATTCTTTTACACAGCTTACCTCTAAACATGGAATAGCTCAGAGGATAAAAGCACCTGCAAGCAGGTGAGGGGCTGGAGGTTTGATCCACAGGCCTGCCATGCTGGCCTTGCTCCCAGGGTGTGCTTAGATGGCAACTGAGACTGGGGTGGTAGCTCACACCTGTAATCCCAGCTGTAAGCAGGAGGATCACTATGAGTCCAATCTAGCAAGGAGATCCTGAACACTCTGTAGGTCCTTCCTTAAAAAAAAAAACTCTAAACATAGAAATTCATTCCAGGAAAATTTTACCATTTGGAAAATTAAAATTTAATGAAGATGCTAATAACTTAAAGATCTCTGAGAGAGCTGGAAGTGGATTAAAATTTTGGAAATACACCCAGTAAAGATTTCCAGATTCTGAATTAATTTCCCCCCAAGTAATTAATTTCTGCCTAATAATAATAATACATTTTTAAATTGTATTAATGTTGCCATCAGCATCACTCTTTGCATGACAGACCAGTAAAAGTAAATATGAAGGTCATTATAATAAGTTGTGTTCACTGGGGGTTTATAACGCACTGGGCGCTGTGCTGAGCACTTTGCTATGTTATTTTAATTCAACCTTGTAATTAATCTATGTAGTGGATACTGTCTTAATCACTTGAGGAACCTCAGCTTTGGATGACAGCTTGCCAATTGTTTCATGAGCTGATCTCCAGAAGACCACGGCTGCCTGGGAGCACAACCTGTGGTTCCTCACACACACCACACACAATCTCTTGTCCCTGTGCAGGATAGTGATGGTTAAAACAGAGACATGTCCAGAGCTCACAGTGGATGCCTTGGAGACTAAGACAGGAGGATTCCAAGTTCAAATTTGACCTGGGCAAATTAATGACTTAGCCAGACCCTGTCCCAAACTATAAAATAAAAAAGGGCTATAGATGTGGTTTAGTGTGAACACCCTTAGTTCACTCCCCAGGACCACATTTAGAGAATGCACTGCATGGGGTGCCTTCCATGCCTCATCCAATCAGTGTGAAGATGTCTGAGCCCACGTCATGAATGCTCCTCCCCTCTGAAGCCTGTAGTAACAAAGGATACTCACATTCAGTAACACACAATGAGAAAAATGCAACCACTTTTTCCCACACATCTTCTTTCTCCTTTGCACACATGATTCTTAGAACCTCTTAAGTTCTGACTATACTTTTCCACAGCTAAAAGCAGTCTCCTTCGTCAAAAGACATTGAATCCTGAGGCCTGAGAGGAGCAGGCCAATCTGTACAGGAGCTTTTCCTTAGTCACAGGAAGTTGTGGGGGCTCAACTAGTTCATAACTGCTACTTTCCTCTTTATGCCTTTATAGAATGCTTATTAAATATTAGAGTTAATAACCAGACCACTTATAAAGGTTACCTTCTCCACAGCTCCAATTCTAAGTAAAAGTGCCCTTCTCAGTGTCTCTTTCCAGAGTCACAGCTTATGTGCAAATCTTCCCAGAGTCCAAACAATAGGTCGAGAGGAGCATCTGAACTCACAGTAGCTCTAGTTGTCAGCCTCCTCATCCTAGGCCATAATTTCCCTTTTTGCTGTTCCAACAGCTGCACCCAGGCAAATCACTCCTTTCAAGAGCAACCCTTTAACTTTCAGGGACAGTAATCCAATTTTTTAATTAATATATGCTCCAACCAATTCCCAGTTATTCAAACATTTCTCAGTCGATGTGAATAGTCAGAACTCCTGTCAATTCTACCTACCTAATGTCAGTAATCTTAGCATGTACTCTACTCCAGAGTTACACAGAATGTCACTTAACAACAGTCAAATACAACACCCCTTGTCACCTGGACACCGTGCTTTCATGGGTGCATCTTAAGGCAGTATTGCAATTTCAGTAGATAAATCACATAGGTCAGGCATTGAGGTTGCAAAGCTCTTACCAGAGTCTATATAAATGTCCATATAATTGCTTTATTATGTGTGTGGCATGCATTACCATAATCTAAGCAGCCCCAACTTCTAAGGTCAAAGCTTTTACTCAACATTTATTTTCCCATTACACTATACATGACTAAAGTCCAGCCTTTGAATAAAAACTAAGTTAATATATACTGAGCTCTTCATTTGCACACATGTTAATGCTTACATGTCTGATCTCCCAGTGGCTCCTCAGGAGACAAGATTGTCCAATCACATTTACTTCTCAGTTCATTCATGACCTTATGGTTTAGTGGAATAAAGTGACTTGCCCAAGTTCACAAAGCTATGTAATAAATTCAAACAACTAAGATTCATATCCAGTGGTGTCAAAGCCACAGAGACTCCACTAACCTTCCTCTTTCTATATTACATCCTCATCATCCTCAAACTCACTCTGTTTAATAGTTCTAGCTGCTTGGCTTCTTCTATCCCAGTAAGTCTTAGTGCAGAGCCTTCTGGGCCCACTTAGAGATCTTCCAAGCTCTTCTCTGATCCTATAGGAATTGTCTGAAAATGCCAGAAAGCTAACTTGAGAACAACTGAAACACCCGCCTAGAATGAACACCTCAAGCTGTTTACTACACAGTTAATCCTTTAAATACTAAAGGCAGTAATTATAAACAGTACACAAAGAAGTGCTAGTATGTTTAATGCTGATTTTTAATCCATAGAAAGTCCTATTCAGCTACATAAGATGAAATATTTCCATGATGAAATAGAGGTTCTGGCTTTTTCTTCTTTCATTTTCACTCAGGTCTTTCTGAGCTTCTGTCATTCTGTCAGCAGCCTGCCCTGAGACATTCAGGCATTACACTCAGACATGCCCTGAGTATAATGTCTGGGACTTTGTGTCACCTGTCTAATGTTAGCAGTTGCTATCTCTGTACATGCAACCTCAAAATACTTAACAGTATTACCAAGAAAGATTTCCTCCTTCCCACATGTTCAAAAGACAAACCTGACACATATTCTTACTGCTCTGATTTGTAGATCTGTGGTTCTGCTATGTAAGGAGGCCTTTTTTTCAATTACCACTCTGTCCTCTTCCACCCCTTGATAAGGAGAGAGGTTATGTTAATTTCTCCATTTGCTAAAGAGAAAAATCTTAGAAATTGGATGCCAGCTAATGCAAATTCCCCAGTGAGCAAAATGTCAATACCGTGATTATAACTCTTACATGTTACAATTCAATATCATTTCTGATTGCAGAAGACTAGTGATACAACCACTGTATGCCCAGTGTCCATGTGGGCAACTACACCAGCTCATTAGGTAACATGCAGCAATGGAGTATTTTTTTATTCTCTGTCTGTCCCTTCCCTTATTCATTTTAGCAGCACTGGGATGAACCCAAGGAAGAGTTCCTGCCTGCAGATTCCTGGAGAACCCTTAGTCTTCCCTGCTCTGAGCCTAAGCCTTAGGAATTAATTTGGATTCCTACATATCCTTCTAACAAACTCTCTTTTGACCTGGAGTGAGTTTCAGTCACTTGTAGCCAAGCAATCATGGCCAGCTAACATCTTCATTGTGCCTTCTCTTATGATTATTCCATGAATCTTGAATACCGTCATGTACACTGAGCCACATCTTCATCCGTGGACGACGTGTGACATGTGGAAAAAGAAAATGAAAACAAAAGTAAGCACGTTCATCAGTTTTACCACTTTGCCTAATTTAAGATACATAACAAATGAAATGTACTGGCAGCTTTTATAATGCACTTTGGAAAGCAGACATGCCTTTCTTATTCTCAGATGGAAGCCATCCATAGTGTCCTTACCACTAATTTGTCCCTAACTCTGAAGAGAAAGGAGGTACACTGGGGAGTAGGAGAGTCCTATAGCACATCCCACTATAAGTAACAGGAGAAGTTACAAAAAGTCCTAATCCAGAATACCAAGAAAAAAGAGAAGAAAGCAAGATCTCATTGCCTCTTCTTTGTTTAATTTGCTCCTAACATCCTAAAACTATCATGCACATCCAAGAAGGCTGAATTTTTTTATTAAAATAACTGCTGCCTATTTACAAAACCCAAAGCAAACCTTGAAAAACATTTTCCTAATGATTTTGCCACCATCTACCTCTGAGTTTGTAGTGACTTCACCTAAGCTCACCATAAAAGAAAGGCGAGTTACCACCAGAAGTCCTAGCCAGAGAGCCTGAAATCCCTAGAATTGGTGATAGCGCTGTTCACTTTATTTATGCATGTCAGAATGTTTTTACGCATTTAGGACTGTCTTCTCCCTCGGAGAGAAGTACCAGCAGCAGAAAATTATTTTATTAACTCAGTGTGATTTGGTTTTCATCCTTTCTCTCACACCTGCAACACCTGCCGCTGGTTTGTATCACTTAGCCATTTATCAAATGCAAGAAAGTCATAACCATGGTCCTACAAAACTACCTTTATGTTACCCACTCGAATATTTTCGCCTCATTTGCATAGCTTTGGAAGGAATGTAGCATAAGTGTATCATAGTATAAAGCAATTAGTGATGCTAGAGACCAATGAAAGATGTTATGTGATATTATGCTTCTTTCCCCTCCAACACATTAGGTTTAAGAACATGAGCAATGGTTGTCTTTATCTTTATGTCGCCAAAGGACTCCATAAAGAAAAAGAATGATAGCATCTGGAAAATCAGTGTTTCCACACCTGCCTGTCATTTCAAATGACAAATGGAGCATTGACTCAGACTAGAATGCAAGCCAGCAGACAGAACAGAATAGGGAAGAAAATCTGATTGCCCTCATTTCTTATGAAGAATGTTTCTAATATCCGGTAATCTTAGTGCATTACAAAAGCAATGAGAACGATAGGTTTTCATGTGCCACATGGGAGGAAAGAAGGAAGGAATGTGTTGATGCTCCAATGAGGCCAAAAGGGAAATCTAGGCAGACATGTGACTGATGGCCCATGAACCAAACCATGAGAACTCTACTATCTGTCCCTGTGCATCCTTGGCAGCCTGTGCTCTTGCTTGTGCTGAGTGGGGACCTCACTCATACACAGCCTTGGCCTA
This sequence comes from Ctenomys sociabilis, assembly GCA_004027165.1. Taxonomy (NCBI): domain Eukaryota; kingdom Metazoa; phylum Chordata; class Mammalia; order Rodentia; family Ctenomyidae; genus Ctenomys; species Ctenomys sociabilis. Next base: position 1,806 of record PVKA01053631.1, on the reverse strand, counting down.
GGCTACTTTTAGAGAAGTGGAACAAAGTCTGAGGCTGGAAGACCTTCAGAGACTATGTACCCTTTATCACTGTATCATTAAAAGTTGCAAAGGCTAGACACTACCCATGGTTTTCCCCAAGGCAGACTTAAAATTTGCAACCCCAACAAAAATTTCTTAGAGCAGAAGAAACAATATTTAGTGGACCAAGATTCAGCCCCTCCTTGTTTTTCAAAATAAGTTAAGAAACAATATATGGAGTATTTGGACACATTTTGGTGAGTCAATAGTGGGTCTTGAAATTAAGTATTTTGGGCTGTGGAGATAGCTCAGTGATCCAAGCGTCTGCCCCTGCACTTGCCCTCGGTCTTAGGAAGGGTCATGCCAGCCCCAAAGTGGGCATGATGGTGCAATCCTATAGTCCCAGAGCTGGGGAGGCTGAGAGAGGAGTATCACTGTGAGTCTGAGCTGCACAGCGAGACCCTGTACCAAATAAATAAATAGATTTCTTTAATTTAAATAAATAAAAATAGTTCCTGACAGATAATAGTCACTTAATAAATTAATAAATATTTATCTAATTAATATATGCATTTATAAACCTAAAAGTTATACACGCACGCTCTTGAAATTTTTCCATAAGATCATTCTTCATATCTTTATTCAGTTCAGCCAAAAACCTGATAGAAAACCTAAATATCCATCAATAGGAGAATGAATGCAAAAAATATTTGAACTTTGAAATAGTGAAGTAATGTTTAAAGTGCTTTAACCAGGCAAGGAATGGGAATGTTTTAATTGGTATATCTCACATGCACTCATGAATTCCTTCATGTCAGTATATGTGCTTTTCAGTGATAATGTGCATTCAGATCACAGTTGTATGAACTGCATGAAGCCTGAGCAGTGTTTGGTCCAAACAGCTCACAAATACAAAATGGTCCTTCATTTCTATCCTTGTTTTTTTTAGTTTGGTCAGAAATGGGTATTCCATTGTCATTTAAATATTGTAGGTGCCTGAATTCAGCAAAATATTCCAGTATAGTCCAGTAGTCCATAATAGTGGTGGGTTATCCATAGGACTGGAAAGTCAGTTGTTGACTTGAGCCTTTTACAGCTCAGCATATTAATATGGCTTTACTTTACATACCTCGTTTTTATTCTTTTCTGCTGGATGGTTAAGACCAAGATCAAGCAAGACCTATATAACAAGAAATGTAATTTTTGTCTCTGACAAGGTCAGTCAAATCCCCTCAGGAATTGCCCTGAAACCCTGTACCACAGCTTGTAGATCCTTTGTCAGTGTAGGTCATGTGGACGAGTCTTGACGAATTTCCTGGAGAGTGGATTTTAAGAGTGCATTAGATAATTCAAGACTTAGCAGGGTAGTGATCATTCTGTGAATATTAGAGTTGTGATGGAAAGCAAGCACGCTGTATCCTTGGAAAAAAAGTTCTACCTGATACAAAGAAAGATGGGAGCCGAGTCACAGACAATTTATGAAAGCCAGTAGTATCTCCAAAAGTTCAAAAAATTCTGTAATATTTTGCATGAATGTTAGATGCATTTAAATGTCAACTTTTATTGTCCCTTTCCAAGAAAATTTCCTAGCTTCTTCTAAAAGCAAAATAAAGCAATAAATGTTGCATTTTATATTCTAACTGTAGACTCCGCCGTCCTGCTCTATCCCGCCCGCCCCCGCCCAGCTCCTGAGACCGGCCAGAGACAGCGCGGCCGACTCCGCCGTCCTGCTCCATCCCGCCCGCCCCCGCCCAGCTCCTGAGACCGGCCAGAGACAGCGCGGCCGACTCCGCCATCTTGCTCCAT
>PVKA01053630.1:0-11130 GCA_004027165.1 Ctenomys sociabilis | reverse complement strand
AGTGCTATTCCACTGAGCCATCTCCCTTGCCCCCCATCTCTATTCTTCGTTCTCTCCCTTGTTCTCTTTTTTTGTTTTTGTGGTACCAGGGACTGAACTCAGGACCTTGTACTTGCCAGGCAAGCACTTATTCAGCTGAGCTATCTCCCCAGCCCCTCTCCCTTGTTATCTTGTCTCTTGTTTGTCTTCTCCTTTTTAATTAAATAATTAATTTTTATGTATTTAGTACAGAGTCCATCGGGTCTCACTCCATAGATTGGAGTCATAGTGATTCTTCTGTTTTCAGGCTCCCATACCCTGATATTACAGGGCTGCACCACCACACCCAGTATCAATCAGGTCTCACTGCGCTCCAGGTCGGGGCCAGCATGCCACACTATGGATCACACCCTGGTCTCTGTGCTCTGCCTAAGCTGGTGCTTTAGTTGAGCTATTTGGCCAGCCCATCCTTTTTAATTTAACAGTAACCTGGATAATTGCATTAAAGAATAAGAAGTGACCAGTGGCATACATTTTTTAAAACAAGTTTTATTTTTGTGTGTTTTAGGGGCAGTTCAGGCTGGCTTTGAGCTCACTTTGTAGCCCAGGTTGGTCTCAAGCTTGCAGAGATCCTCCTGCCTCAGAATCCTGAGTGCTGAGATTTTACAGATGTGTGTCACCATGCCCAGCCAAAAGTTTTATTACAAGCAGGAACAGAATACTGGCTTAAATGGAAGGCAGGAGGGAGCCCCTCCAGTCAGTTTCTCCCTGACTCCTAGGGTCCTGCAGGATAATCCGGCTTGGGGCTCTGAAGGAGGGGGTCAGAGCTTTTTTCCTCAGGGGCCTCAGTAGCCTCTGGAGCAAGGAAGATTGAGACTTACAATGACCTATGTTCATATCCAAGAACTTGAGCCCACTTGAAATTCCAAGGAGGGGATGTGTGGGGGGAATAAGTCTCTATTTAGCTAAGAAAGTACAGTACTCAGCTTCTTTCCCAGATGTAGGCCAGCCTTCACTTTCCTCTTGGCCTGCCCTGTTACTTCTTCCTTCCTTTGCTTTTGGTGAAACCTCTCAGTTGGCAGAAACACTGTCTTTTAGACCCTGGCACTGGGTCCCATAGTCAGAGCTCAGAGGAGATGGTGTGGCTTATGGGATATTAGCTACTTCTCAGTACCATCACTCCAACCACTCATCCTGTCTGGGCAGGTGCCAGCTGCAAGCCTAACCTGGAGGCTGGGTGGCAGGGGTTGGGATGGTAGAGTCCTTTGCTACTGGTTGTCTGAAATCCATGGTGGAACAAAAGATAAGAGGACTGGTGGCTGAGCCCCAATTGGAGCCCAAGTCTTGTGACAAATGCACATGTTCCTGTCCTTATGGCTCAGGCTGCTCCTGAACCTCAACAGAGATAGTGGAAAAAGGCACCCCAGGGGATGTGGGAGCTAGCCACATTCACAGAAAGACACATGTGAATGCGTACACATACTGCACACTCACAGCCAGAAGGTTTCTTCTAATAAATTCATTCAATCCAACTAGCCTTCTAATACTTCTTCAATTGGCACTACACACACAGCAATATGGCTGACTTTGTTCCTTTTTAAAAAGGCTATGTAAAAAAGAGGTCAAAAAATTGTGCAAAATACTTAGTATTAATACACTTGTTTCAGGTATTACCAGCATGAGCATAACCTGCCCATCCTCAGAGCCTGGGAGAGAGATGGGACAGGTGGAGTACTTTCCAGAGCCTCCATAGGCAGTGGTGGGTGAGGCCACTTCCCACTGTGCTTCCCAGGATTCTGAGAGTGAAGGTTGTGGATCCTTGGCTGGTTTGCAGACAGAGGATGCAGTCTCTCCACTCCCTACCCCAGCTCTGTTCTACTGGCCAACTCCGTAAAAAATCCTCAAACCCAACAAAGAACCCAACAGAAGAACAGTGATCTCTGAAGAGAAAGCAGAAGCTCTCAAGTCAAAGCAGATCTGAGGACTCTTTGCCAGGCCTGTTGTTGAGAGCTGATTGAGCAGTCCTGTGTCACCAATGCCTCTGTGTCAGGGAATACCTTCACTCATACGGGGCTCATCCTGGTACAGGCAGACACTTGGCATGGTCCTCTTGGTGGCCTCCAGAGGCTGTGACTGTCTTGTGCCTTCTTCCATTGACTAGGGCCCAGGGGAACTGTTATGGTTTGTGTCTAGTTGTCCCCCTAAAGCCTCATGCAGCCATTGGGGCTGGCTACTAGCGTTTGTGATTAATATATGATTCAATGATGGGTGTATAGGTGTGAATGCTACACCCATTCTGGGGTGGATAATCTGCATACATTATGGGGAGGAGAGAGAGGCTTGCTAGCTGCCAACAGATGCTGTTCCTCCCTTTGCTCTTTGTTTTCTTCAGCTGTGAGTGGCTATTTTCTGCCATATGCCTTTGCCTTGGATCCAGCCAAGTATGGACTAAAACCTCTATTGACTCTGGGCTAAATAACCCTTTCCTTTCTTAGTTTTGGGTGTCAGGTATTTTGTCCCAGCAATGAGAGAAAAGTAACCAAGACAGGGACCTAGGACCTAAGGCTGTAGGAACTTGGGCATATGGAGCAGAGGGTACAGCCATGGAACCATTGAGGAAAAGCCATTCCAGGTAGGAAATAAATACAAAAGGATTTGAATCTTTGGCAGCCTTACCTCCCTTTTGTGGATGGGGAGGGTCTCAACAGGTGTGGAGGATAGGTGGTGAGTTCAGAGGGGCAGATAGGTCAGCATGTGGTAAGTGCTGAGCCACATTTAGAGGTAACCTCTTACCAGGCTGATGTCTGACTTGTCACTTCTGTGGGTAAGGACAACATTGTGTTGAACTGTACAGATCCCCTTTGAGAGGTAAGAGGCCACAGAGCATAGAACAGTAGTTGGTGATAATACTTTCATGGCTGTAGGGCTTGACAGAGGTCTCATTGCCTCTCTTGCTGGATCACGAGTCTTTGATGCCTTTATTAGTTGTCAGGTTTGAAGGCGATGAGCTAAGTGTGTGAAACTCTGAGAGGTCCAGGAGAGACAAGATGGAGAAGAAGCATATCATCAACACCAGCGCATGTGCTGGTATCTTCTTTAGAGTGGAGAGTAGAGTGCTTCTCAAAGAGTGCAGTGTCAGGTGGGTGACCCTGTAGAAAAAGATGAAGACCATAAGGAAAGAGAGGGAGGGAATGAATGTGTAGAAGAAGATGTAGTTCCGTTTCCTGACACAGTGGCCCACTCAGGGACAGTGATGGTCGAAGTGTTCTATACAGTTGTCTCAGATACTGCAATGTGAGGTCCTAGGCAGTCAAAACATCTTGCACATGAAGCAGTAGTTTAACTTCACCAACTTCACCATCTGCCCCTTGATCATTACTTCCCTTGTCCTATGGGGTGGCCAGCGTGTGCAACTGCCTGTGCTGCTGCTCTGTTTCTCTAAGGCAGCTGTTTTCACAGACTGTGACCCTGGGCAGGATCTTGGGGTTGGTGAAACTTGTCTGGTAGTATGACAAAGGAAAGGATGGCAAGGGTCAGCCTGTTGGCTATGTAGGGACAGTTGAAGAAGAGAATGGTGGTGCTAAGGATGAATAGCAGCCTGAGTGCAAAGATGCTGCCTTGGATGCCAGCATGGAACAGTGGAAGCTTGCAGCCAGGAATATCTTATACTTCCTTGGTAGGCTGCTGCCCAGGTTCTTCCAGCTGTAATGAAGAAGAGGGCATGGGCCCAGGGCCAGAGGTGAGGGGCATGTGCTCTGGAAGGCTAGTGGTGGGGTGTCTCCCAGGTTGATGTACTGTTAATCATTCTTCATGCATCTGGCTACAGGTCTTGGCTCCATATCCCTCGGGCAATTACAGTACTATTTAAGGATATTTGAAAATAATCCCTAATTAGCAAAATTGGGTTTGGAGGACCCAAACAAAATTACCTACAAACAGTAGGAACTGATAGTCTCACTGGCTTCCTCTACCTCTAAATGTGCTTCAGCCCATCTAAATACATCCTCTTGACTACACAAAAAGTCTCAAACCCCTTAAACACCAGCCTTTTATCCTATCTGTAAAGTAACTCTTAACTTCCTATTTTTTTAAATTATCAGTATTTTTTTTTTTACCTTCTCTTCCCATTGACATACCATATTCTTTTTCCTTCTCCACTTCTCAGCAACCCCCATGTGCCAGATGAACTACAGATAACAGTTCAACATAGCCTATAAGAGTTATCAGTAAAGGGTGAAATTATTAAAACAAGTTTTAATGTTTACATTTGATAGATGGTTGGTTCTGTTGACTTATCAAAAAATTATCTCTTATAACATAGTGATGAGGTTTAACCCAATTAAGTTGAATGTGTTCAAGGAATGTGCAGTATCTGTGGACAAAGAAAGCCAAGAGCACATTGTTGGGAAACAGAGGTTAAGAGATCTACATAGAAAAACAAATCTTCACTCTATTTGAACTCACCCCTCAGCATCAACCCCCCAAAAAACAAAGGAAAACAAAATAAAACCAACCAAACAAAACCCAAAAGAAAAAAAAAAGGAAACAAAAAAGCAAGGCAACAATGCTTAGAAGCAAAGCCCCTAAAACAGATAAAAAGGGCACTGATAAAGAGGAAAGCAACATGTGGTAGATGAGTTGTATGAAATAATTAAAAGAGGAGGTAAAGAAATTTGTAGAGTTCAAAGGGCATAATCTAAATGATATAGAAAATAATGCACAAGGACCAGCCAAATAGCTAGCTCAGTGGATTAAAGTGCCTGCAGGCAGGCACAGGGGCCGGGTTCAATCCTCGAGCCTGCCTTGTCAGCCTCACCTCTGGGGTGTGCTAAAATGGAGATTGAGACTGGGCGTGGTAGCATGCACCTGTAATCCTAGCACTTAGGAGGCTGTAAACAGGAGAATCACTTCAAGTCAGATAGTGAGATCTTGAACACCATGTATTCCCTTAAAATACAAAAAAAAAAAAAAAGCCTCACAAACTGGTCAGTGTAAATATGGGAGAAATGAAAAATTGGAAGAGCTGATCAAAATGATTCAAATTATGAATGAAAGATTTACCAAAAATATGGATTTCATGTAAATGTATCAAACACAATTTCCAGATAAAATATTCTTTAGAATTTGTAGACAGCAAAAAGGACCAATGTGGAGGAGTTTCAAAAATTGAAAGTAAAATGGAAATGCATGATGATTTATTTATAGAAGTCTTAAAAATGCTAAGAGAACAAGAAAAACTCATGGAACAGTTACTGCATGATATGAAGTCTAACCTAAGGGTAATTGATGTTAGAGAAGAATTAGAAGACAGTATACATGGAATAAGAGAAAATCTGTGTACTGAAATTGTAACTGAGTCTGCACACACATGTGATCCTAGCACTCAGGAAGATGAGGCAGGAGTATTATTGTGAGTTCAAACAATCCAGTTTGGATCACAAAATGAACTGCATAGTAGGATCCTGTCTTAAAAAGACCAAAAAAAAAAGCTAAAAACTTTCCAAATATGAGGAAAAAATTCAACATGTACACAAGGCTTACAGAATATCAAGTAAGATGAGAAAAGAAGCTCCCCACAACACATGATTCAAAATCTCAAATGTCCCGAAATGAAACAAAAGTAAGATGGAAATGGATGTGGCAGGGGATTGCTGTGAGTTCAAGCCTATCCTGAACTGCAGACCAGTACACTGTTGCCAAAACCCTGTTTCAAAAGACAAAACCACAAGCAAGAACAAAAATAAAATGTTCATTTCAATAGACACAGAAAAAGTTTTGGACAAATCAAGGACCTATTCATGATAAAAATTCTGAAGGAAATAGGTATAGAAAAATCTTAGATAAAGGACATTTATCACAGACCTACCCTAAATTTTTTTTTTTTTTTTTTTTTTTTTGTATTTAGTACAGGGTCTAAAGGGTCTCACTACATAGATGGAACTCGTAGTGATTCTCCTGTTTTCATCCTCCCAAGCGCTGGGATTACAGGTGTGCATCACCATGACCAGTGTCAATCGATGTCTCAGCATGTCCTAGAGGTGGGGCTGGCTGGGGCACTCTGGGGATTGAACTCCAGCCCCTGTGCTCTACCTAAGCAGGCACTTTTGTCTACTGAGCTATTTGGCTGGCTCTCTAATATCATAATAATGGGGTAAAACTAGAAACTTTCCTTCTAAAATCAGGAACAATAATGCCCACTGTCATTATTTCTGTTCAATGCAATATTTGAAACATTAGCCAGGACAAGTGGGCAAGAGAAACAAAAAGGATAGATATAAGATAGAAAGATGTAATATTATCACTGTTTGCAGATGCCATGATGCATTACATAGACCCAAATAAATCCAACAACAGATTCCATGAATTAATATCTAGTAGTATAGCAGGATACAAAATCAGCACATAGAAATGAGTAGTGTTCTTTTACACCAATAATAAAACCACCAAGAAAGAAATTATAAAAAGGAAACAATTCTGTTCATAATACCAGCAAGCAAACTTAACTATTTAGACATTAACTAAACGAAGGAAATAGAAACACTTGTACAAACAACAACACAGCACAACACAACAGAGCTTCTGATTTTGCACTTCATTTGTTTGAAATATCATTTTCTAAACTTTCAGTCTGTGAAAGACTTGGGAGTAGCATATTTTTGGGTCCTTAAAAAAAAAATTCATTCAACTAGTCTTCATATTTTAATTGGAGAATTAAGACCATTTAGTGGACCAGGGATTTAGCCCATTACCACAGCATCTGCCTGGCAAATTTGAGACCCTGAGTTTGATTCCTGGTACCAACAAAACACAACAAGAAAAGTTACTTTTCAGTAACTTTTCACTGTCATTGTTCCAGTCCCTTCCCCTCTACCAGTAGTTGTTTTGAAAATTCTTAGGTCATTTCCTCCTCTCATTCATTTTAGAGCTTTGCAGTTTTAGTGTGTTCATGTTTGATTTTTTTTTTTTTTACCACTTCATTTCCTAGTGAGATTTGTTTCTTATGCATGATTGTGCTTTTTAAAAAAATTGTTTATAGGATTCCATTAAGCATCTTCAATGTTGATTTAGTGGTAATGAATTCCTGTAGTTTGTGCATATCTGAGAAGGCCTTTATTTCTCTCAATTCTGAAGGAAAACATTTCTTGGCATAGAAACTTAGGTTGTCAATTGTTTTCTTTCAGGAGTTTGAACACATCACAGCATGACTTCCTGGCTTTAGATTTCTGCTGACATCTGCTTCATTCTAATTGCTTTGCCTTTAAATATGACTCATTATTTTTGTTTCGTAGCTTTTAATTTTTTTCTACTTTTCAAGTTTAATATGTTTTAGATATAATTATACAGAGAAGTTGTTTATAGGTTGTTTCTGTTTGGAGTTGGGAAATTTTCTTTTTCTTTTTCTTTATATTTTAGAGAAGGTGTTCAGGGTCTCACTACTAGATCAGACTTGTAGTGATCCATCTGTTTACAGCATCCCAAGAGCTGGGATTACAGGTGTACACCACCAAACCCAGTCTTAATTGCCATATCAGTGTGCCTCCAGGGCAGGGCTGTCACAGCAGGCCCAGGGGATCAAAACCCTGGCTCCTGCACCTGCTTGCAGGTGCTTTAATCCACTGAACTATTTGGCCAGCCCTGGGAAATTTTCTGTTATTTCACTGAATAAGTTTTCTGTAGTTTGTACCTATAGCTCTTCTACTATGTGTACTCCAATCATGTGTAATTTTTTAATAGTGTCCCAAGATCTTGTATGTTTTCTAAAAATATTTTTACTATACCTAAATATGAAACTTTGCTAGCCTTATTCTTCAGCCTTTAATAGTCTTTTTTTTGATTGATGTATAGTCTGTGAAGCCACTGAGCTTTATTCCTGGCCCCAGTTTTGCTTCTGACTTTGGAGAAGTAGGTATATACTGGGCGCTGCTGATCTTCCATCTTGAATCCTTTGTGTTGTTATACTTATTTTATTTGTACATCATTCTCTTGGTGTATTTGTTTGTTGCCTATATTTTTGCTGATTTTCTTTTAGATTTAAAACAAATCTTTATTTTATTTGGTACAGAGTCTCCCTGTGCAGCTCATTCTCATAGTGATTCTGCTGTCTCAGCTTCCCCAGTGCTGGCATTATAGGTGTGCACCACCACTCCCAGTTTCAGTGGCTGGCTCAGGTTGGGGCCTGCATGGCATATAGTGCCAGAGATTGAACTCAGGTCCTTACTCTTGCTGGGCAGGGCTTAGACTGCCAGACTATTGCCCCAGCTTCTCTTTTAGGTTTTTGAATGTATTTGTGACATTTGATTTAAAGTGTGCTACCAAATTTTATGTCTGGACTTCTTCAGGGATTTCTATATATGAATTAAAAACAATTTTTTTTTTTGATACCAGGAATTGAACTCAAGACCTCATGTTTGTCAGACAGGCTGTGCTGCTGAGATATATCCCAGCCTAGTTAATTAATTAATTATTGTTTTGCTATATTACCTCATACTTGCCTTCAAATGATTCTTCTTCCTCAGGCTTACAAGTGGCTTCAACTTCAGGCATGCAGTTGACCTATTCTGTTCATGAGCATTGCTGAAGTACCTGGAAATCAGCCTTTGTCTTTCTCAGGGTTTTTTCTTTGAGTGCTTTAATTTTTTTTTTTTTTTTTTTTTTTTTTTTTTTTTTTTTTTTTTTTTTTTTTTTTTTTTTTTTTTTTTTTTTGTCTTTTTGAAACAGGGTCTCACTATGCAGTTCAGGCTGGCCTTAAGCTCACTTTGTAGCTCAGGCTGGTCTCGAACTCACAACAATCCTGGCTCAGCCTCCCAAGTGCTGGGATTACAGGCCTGCGCCACCACGCCCGGCTTGAGTGTTTAATTGTTGAAAAGTATTTGTGTGATATTTCCCCAACTTTAAAAAACTTTTTTTTCTTTTAGCAGAAATTGTATCCATTCCCATGTCTGGCTTTGGAAGTTTGCTCCTTGTGTTGTATTAACAGATTTTCTTAAACACTAGGAGGTAAACAAATGCATATATTTCCGTTACTCTTTGAGGATTTGCTTTGTGTTGAGATCAGTACCGAGCTAGATTTGCAGCCTGAAAGCCTAATGTCTTTTCCATTTTTTCCTGAGAACATAATGTGCCTGGAACATATATGTGACTTTCTACGTTACCTAGAATACACAGGTATTTTTGTTTTCCCTGAATTTCTGAAACTCATCCTTGTCTCTGACCTGGAGTGGTCTCTTTTATAACTCAATTGTAATTTTTTTTGTCTCAGGTAGCTGTGGTTGTTTGGATCATATTTCATTGTTTTTGAATAATACCTTCTGCTTTTCCAGCTTCAGAAACTTCTGAGTTTAGTGTAATGAAAGGAACATTTTGCACTAGTCCTTGCACGTGGCTTCCAGACAAGTTAGAACAGACATACAGTCAATGAGGAATAAGATCAATTCTGCTTTCTCTAGGAGTTGGGATGGGGATATAACACTGAAGTTGTGGGCCACTATTTTTAACTGTTACTTTGGGAATTGGTGGGATAAAGGCAAATTAAAAAAAAATATCACAGAGCTTCTCTGTTATTTTGAAGTTAATCATTAATTATTTGTTATTATTATTATTTTTTGAGATGAGATCTTGCTGTTTTGCCTAGGTTGATCTCATACTTGTTCTCCTTCAGCGTTCTGAACACCTGGGCTTACAGATGTATGCCACTTTACCCAGCTTTTTAAGTTGATTTCTTACAGCATTTTCTTGGTTACTTAAATATTTGACTTTCAGAGTTCTCACAAAATTGGTTCTGATAGTTTCTGTGGGAGGGTTGGAGTTTGAGATTATATACTCTACCAGTTTGTTTATGTTACTTCTTTTGTATTTCCATGATAATGACTAGTGTTGATGGTTTCCTCTTTTCATTTTCCGTACTTCTTTGTTGAAAATTTTTTAGTTTTTGTTAATGTTTTTTAATTAAGTATGTGTCTTCTCATTACTGAGTTGTGAAGGATCTTTATACTGAGTGCCAGTCCATTTTAACATTTGCTTGGCAAATAGCTTTTCTTTGTTTTGGATTTGTTTTCTTTTCCTCTTTTCTTTTTTTTTTTTGGGCAGAACCCAGGATTGAACTCAGACCCTTGCACTTGCCAGGGAAGTGCTTATTCTACTGAGCCATCTCTGCAGCCCCTCGTCTTTTATCTTGAGCCATGGTCTCACTATGGATGCCATACTGGCCTTGGAAATTGTTGGGATCCTCCGGCCTCAGTACCTAAATGCTGGGATTACAAGTGTGTATCACCATGTCTGTTTTCTTTTTTTGTTTGTTTGTTTGTCTTCATTTTTTTAACAGTAGCTTTTTATGAGGAGGTTTTTGATATGTAATTTATGAAATTGTTTTTTTTAAAATTATGCATTATAAGAACTTTGCCTAACTCAAAAAGTTAGAAAACAAGTTTTCTTCTGGAAGTTTTATATTTATAGGTTTTATAGTCCATTTAAACTTAATATTTGTGTTGTGCTGAGATGCTTGAAGAATGCGTTGAAGTTCATTTATTTTGCATATTGATATCACACTAAGGCTTTTTGATATGTTTGGTAGATGTGTTTGGGTATGACTCTTGGAAGGTTTTTTTTTTTTTTTTGCAATACCTGAGATCGAACTTGAGTCTTGTGCTTGCCAGACAGTGTTTATGCTGCTGAGCAGAAGGATGGCTTCTGCACCAGAATATAGAAGCCTTTTTATGTATCAAATTGATAATTATGTGGTATAAGAATGCTCCTACTGAGAGTTACCTGTTTTTTAGCCTAACAAGTTTTCTTTTTTTTTTTAATAACAGGTGGTCCCAATTGTTAATTTTATTTATTTATTTATTTATTTATTTATTTATTTATTTATTTATTTATTTATTTATTATAGTGTCTCGCTACACATCACGGATTCTTTTTTTGCGGGGGTGGTGGTGGTCAGCTCAGCCCGCCCTGGGGGAGGGGCTGGCATGGCATGTGGTGCTGGGGATCGAACCGCGGTCCCTGAGAGCTTGCCTAAGCAGGCGCTTTAGACCGCTGAGCTCTCTTGCCAGCCCAGCCTAACAAGTTTTTAATGTGTACACTCTGCCAAGAACGCTCTCCTTTTTTATTTTTATTTTTTTAGAACTCTATCCTTGAATCAACAGCACAATA
>PVKA01053629.1:0-11138 GCA_004027165.1 Ctenomys sociabilis | reverse complement strand
GGGGGACTGGGGATTGAACTCAGGCCCTTGCACTTGCCAGGGAAGCACTTATTCCACTGAGCCATCTCCCTGGCCCCACCTTTGAATTATTGCAGCTGTCTTCACAGAATAGAAAGAAGGGCTCCAAGTACTTTCTTTTCACTTCAGTTTCCGGGTAAGTTCAGGGAGTTCCTTTCTTCCTTAGCACACTCTCCACAGTTTTTAAACAGCTGGTTTCTTCTCATTTAGTGGAGCTTTTCAAATCCTAAGACCGTTCCTTCCCCATCCATCCACATCTAAGCTAGAGCAGAATGGCTCAGTGGAGGGCATCTTTCTAACCAAATTATCATAAGAACCAGCTGATAAAGGGGAAGGCATATTAGGGCTGGGAACCAGTGTCTGACGAGGGCAAGCTTGTGCCAGCTCAGGCTGCATGATGATAAACTTGGGCTTCAACTTTCAGACTCTTGAATCCAGAAAACAACTCAGCTGAAATTTATGTACAGCATGTAATGTGAGGCTTGGCTCAAAGCAGAGCCGCCCTTGGAAAAAGATAGATGATTTTAAACAAGACTAATTTAAAAACCTGAATCAAAGATAAATCAACTCTCTGATCTTTGAAGAGCAGCTTCCAATGCAGAGGTCCATGCAGCCCACCCAGCAGAGGAGTCTCCCTCCCTCCCTCCCTGGCAAGAAGGGAGGCTGGTGCTGCTGAGGCTGGAGGATTCCTCCTGAGCCCTCTCTGGATGGGCAAGAGCAGACATGGGCCCTTGGAGCAGGCATTAATCACATTTGTTTCCTTGTACCTGAGAAAAAATAACTATCTCTGGGATCTGATTTTTTGTGTTTCAAAGTAGAAAAAGCTTTTATGATGTCTCTTGATGAAATATATCCACCCTCTCGTTCTAAGCAGCCTCTAAATTCTCAAATGTGTGTAAATGGAAAACATGCTGTGGGTCTTTATTCCACTGAGCAGCAAGGAATAAATCAGAACTCCCCGCTTCCTCACCACCCCGCTCAGCCTCTCCCCTGATACCTCCCAGATGTGCAGCATTCAAGGAAAGGACAGAAATGCATCATAAAATTAATATGTAGAAACTGATTATTTACCATAAATGCCTAGCCCAGGGCTTTTTCAACAGTGCCCTGTCGAGATATTAAGCTGACTTTTTGCCTTGTGCAGGCAAAACAGTCCTCCTTCATTTCTGTGAGACAGGAGGGTCTCCACTTCATATAGGGAAGGCAATTGTGGAGCAATGGAACTCATGTCAAAAGTAAGGGGTCTATGACTCGGTGATAAACAAAACATTTCACCTACAATGTATAAAATGTGTAAATCACTTTAAGATCCAGCTGGGTTCAAAGCCCTAAATAAACACCCTTCATTAGTATAATTGATATTAAACTGGATGCCTGAGATGCAGTGGATGAATACAAATGCTAGAACTTGCCTTGTCCTTCATTTATATCTAAAAATACAGAGAAGATATACCACAGAGCTCACAAAAAGCTTTTAACTGATTTTAATAGCAGTCATTACATTAGAAAATGAGACTTCCCCTTGTAACAGAGATGAACTGGGACGAAACAAAGGAGGAGAGGTAACTAGTGCAGCACCCCAGCGCCCTGCCAGAATTACCGCTCATCATTCTTGCTTTCAGCAGTGAGCCGGCTCCTTTTGTCAAAGACTACCACCATCTAATGAAACAATTAGGGCTTGACAGTTTAAATATGCTATTTTGTTCTTTTCAAGCGTAAGTGCCAGGCACTAAGACAAACTATACCACCACCTTCTTATCAGCACAGCCATTGTTATCCCAGATAGAATGCCCTAAAAATAAAATCCATTTTGTGCATGCGGCTTCATCAAGTCAGGTCATGCAGTCTCCTCAGGGCAGACTGCAGTGTACTAATTTCATTATGCTATTTTTAAATGTGGCCCGTTGGATCTTTCAGGATGTCCTACATAGCTCAACAAGGCCCCGAGTAAATGTTCAGGGTTTTCTTTCTAATCACCTCTGCCCACCCAACCCTCATCCCTAACCCTAGCCACCTTTCCAAGCCTCGGTGGTTAATAAGAAACAGGCACGCGAGCAGTGATGTGTTCACCCTCACATGGAAGTCACCTGCTGGGCTCTGCCCAGCTCCCCAGCTATTAGCAGACCAAACTGGTGGCAGTTTCTTGAACTCATTATTCACGTTGCTCCAAGGGGCCGGGGAGATAGCTCAGCAAAACAAGCACTTGCCTGGCAAGTGCAAGGGCCTGAGTTCAATCCCTGGTTCCAGCAAATAAAATAAAATAAAGTTACTCCTGCTTTTAAAAAAAAATCCACAAAACTGTACTAGGGAGATAGGATAGCCTGGTGGGCTAAGCACCTTCTGCAAGCACAAGGAACCAGGTTCAATCTTCGGTACTGCATGCCGTGCAGGCCGGGGAACCCTGGGGTCAGCTGTGCTGCCACCAAAACTGGGCACGGTGGCACATGCCTGTAATCCCAGCACTGGGGAGCTGAGGCAAGAGCATCACTACAAGCTTGAGCTGCATAACAAGACACTGCACCAAATAATTAATTAATAAATTAGTTTAAAAATCCACAAAAAGAAAGAATGGCTTTCAAATTATAAGAAATTAAAATAAAAAAGAAAGAAAGGCTTTGTAAGAATAATCATGTTATTTTTTAGTCTTCTGTTACCTATTTCTGTTTTGTCTCATATAAATTAAATTCTAGCTATAAATAAAAGAAGTAGATCCATAGATGAATGAAAAGTATAGAAGAGCACATTTAAAATAAGTTTTGGGGGCCAGGGAGATAGCTCAGCAGCATAAGCATCTGCCTCATAAAGGCAAGGTCCCAAATTTGATCCGTGGACCACAGTAAATAAATAACTACATAAATGAAAGTGCAGATAAGGCGTCTTGGTCTGGAGATGTAGCCCAGAGAGCTCAGTGGACTAAAGTGCCTGCTTAGGCAGAGAGCAGCGGCCGGTGTTCAATCCCCAGCATGCCATGCTGGGCCTGCCCCCAGGGTGCGCTGGGACAGCAATGGAGACTGGTTAGGGTGGCGCACACCTATAATCCCAGCTCTTGGGGAGCTGAACACAAGCAGATCACGATGAGTCCAATCTACATAGTGAGACCCTGAACACCCTGTACACCCTGTTGTAAATTCATAAAAAAGTCTAGTTGTGACTATGAGAAATTCAAATCAAGCTTGATAGGCTTCCTGGAACACAGTAAATATCTCCTTATCTAGCTTTACTTCTATAGGATATAAAATGGTGAATTCCAGAAATAAGATTTAAATTTTAATTTATTCTGAGTAACATGACAAAATTCTTTAAATTCTTTAACTATTCAGATCCAGCCAGGAGTCATGGTCATTCATTGTGCTATGGTGTATAAACTACCCCCTCATTAGTCACTTAGTAAACTCCTTTATCAGGTGATCTATTAGTGTATTGAAGTGCTTTTGTTCAAGTAGCCTTATTTAACTTAAAGCAAAATAGCCGGAGCATACAGGAGAAGCACTGTACCCAGCAGAATCTTGAGACACAGCAGGATTCGTGTGTTCAAATGATGCCATGATAATAAGGCTCTTTGCTTCCAACATCTCAGCTCTGTTATTTTCCCTGTCAACCAGTATCCTGGGTAGGCTCTCTCCTGCTGGTGGCCCATGATTACTAGCCTTACGTCTGAGTAATTCCAATGCAATGGCATCTCCTTGACCCCAGTTATTCTGCTAAAATTTCTTAGCTTTTATCATTATCATGATTTCATTTATGACTCCAAACTTGAACTGTGCCGATCTGTTTGACCAGAGGAATGGAAATCTCTGGTTGAGCTCATTTCTGTTGTATTGTCACTTATGGAGCCATAAGCTTAGACCACTTGGGCTAAAGAAGAGGGAGATATGGATCTCCACAAGCTCACAATGTTGCACCATTATTAAGAGCAACACATGGAGAGCAAACAGAAACATGAAACTTGCGACACACGTCATCACAAACTAAAAGCAACGCGTGGCAACAAGCTTGAATGAAGAGGAGCTACACTGGAGCCACTCAAAAAAAATCAACTAAAAACACAGTTAATTGGAAGAGAAGGCTATATACTTTCTGTAGTCAAAATCAATCCAAAATAAGAGACTTGCAGATCAGATAAAATATAAACATAGGACTTTATACAAAGCTGAACCAAAATAAATTCTTTCTTCAGTTGAATTAGCCCACAGGGCTGCCATTGAAAATGCAGCCTGGATGTGGAGCAAGAATTTCTATTTCTTAGAAGTCTCGAAATAATAGAATGACTATAAAGTTATTACTAAATCAAGTCACACAGGATAGATTTGAGAAATAAGGACTCTCACCCCCTTTGCTATTCTCCACACAGAGGACACCACAATCTGACAGCAAGTTTTATAACAACAAGTGACCAAGGAACTGCTTGCTCCCTGCTGGGCCACCAGGGTTTTGTTCTTTTGATTTGTTTTGGATGGCTTGGTTTGGTTTGGTTTGGTTTGGTTTGTCATGCAACCTAATGGCTAGCTGTAACCCATTGCCTAGTGACAACAAGGTTAGGGATTGCAGTGGAGGTGGACCGGAAAAGCCATTCCTGCCCTGCAACCTGTGGCTTGGGAGAGAGAAAAGTGACTGCATAAGATTTAAGCATCCCTGAGCCACAGAAGAGCAAGCAGTGAGAGGCTGGACTTCCACCCACTAGAAAGGAGACTGAAGCGGGATCAAGAAGCCATGGGTGATCTCTGAGGCAGCAATAGCACCATCCTTCAGCTCCCCTGAAAATGTGCGGTGACAGGATAGAGACAGGCCAGTCAGAGTGGAGCTGAGGAGACTGCACAAGGACCCACAGGAGCCAGCTCCACATGGGACTGGGGGCAGCCTGGACTGTCTTTGTCTGATAATGTCACAGCAACTAGGAGAGTGATATAGAGACAATCAGGGTGAAGGGCCATGTGCGGGCTGCCAAGGGACATACAGAAAGTCTCTGGCTGTGGATGCTGGGCACAGCCTCCACATCTGGAGGCCACTATGAGCCTGGAACCCAGCACTCGTCCTACTGTAAACTTCACAGGGTTACGCAGCACAGGACCCTGACTTGGACACTACCACAGAACTGTAAGCACCAGAGAAATCTCACTATATTTTCTTCTTTGTTTTATTCTCTTTTTTACTGTCCCCAGGAAAAAAAGATTTTTACTTTGAAAATCTTTGTCAGATTTTTACTTTTATTATATTTTATTCTATTTATCTTCTTTCTCTTTTGCCTCAATTGTCTTTCTTCACTTTTTGATATTTTCATGTGCGTGATTATTGCCTTTAGGTTTTCTGGTTTGCGTCAATGTTCTTTCACTTTATCCTTAATTCTTTCTCTCCTGTGCTCTGTTCCAGTTTCAATAAACTAGAGTGATCATCCTTTATTCTCAATCATTTCTTCCACTGTATTTCTCTTCCTTTATCTCTCAGTTCCAACCCCTATTATTCCCAAACAGACACACACACACACACACACACACACACACACACACACACGGTAAAAATCACTCTACTAAATGGAAATTTGTGGCACATAAGTTCCTGTTTTATGTTATATTTTGTCATATAACTACTGAACTTACTCCTATGGTTAAAGGCACCCAATTCATAGTTACCACAGTTTATCAGTTTTTAAGCTATGCTTGATGCTATTGTTATTGCTAATCGTATTAATATAGTGCAGTTAATTGTAATCAGCCATGCTCCCTTGTATGATAACACCGTGGTTGTCAGGGGTCATAAACATCACATAGTCCGGTTCCACAGGACTGAGTGCTAAGCCAAATAGATAGCAAATTCTTATCCCTAATGAATTGAGAAGGTAGGATCTTGGGACAGACACCAAATTCAAGTAGGAGTACACATAAAGGAAATCTCTGAGGGCTGGCCAGATAGCTCAGCAGGCTAAAGCACCTGCTTAGGTAGATGTAGGGACCAGGGTTCGATCCCCAGCATGCCATGCCAGCCCCATCCTCAGGACACGCTGAGACTGCAATTGAGACTGGGTGTGGTGGCATACAACGTAAGTGGCGTAATCCCAGTGCTTGGAGAGTGAGGAGGATCACTGCGAGTCTGATCTGTGTGGTGAGACCTTGCAGACCTTGTACTAAATACATAATAAAAATTAAAAAAGAGATCTCTGAAGAATAGACATTTCCTAGGGAAGATTCAATACACACGATAAAGCTATATACCATAAGAAATTTACAAGCATCATCACAGAAAACAAAATAAAATTTAAAATATAAAATAAATATGGAAGCAAACACAACTCCAGACCTCCAGCCCATCCAAGACAAGTGCAGGAGACAATGAGATAGAGGAAAGCAGAAGACACCCACCTGAATTTACTAAATAACGGCGGCATCAGAAGGGAAAATTGAGATTATAGAGAAAGTCAGATCAGAAATTATCTCTCAGGTTAAAGAAATGAAAAATAAAATGAATGACTTGCTCAGTGAATCTAGGATAGACCCAGATAAAACAAAGCAAAACAAAATAATCCAAATAGAGAATCTTAGAAAAATGATGGAAACCATCCATGTCCAACATAGGAAATGAAAGGAATGCATGAAACAGTTCAAACAGACATCCTGGAGAAAAAATTTTCACTGAAACAATACACAGGTGATTGAACCAAGTCAAGGACAGGATATCAACTATGGAACACAGGATTGTGGTTCATAACCACTAAAAGAAAGATCTCTTAAAAATAGCAAAGAATCACTTCAACAGCTGCAAGGTGATGCAAAGAACAACAAAAGATTAACTGGAGTCACTGGAAAAGCCTGAGACAGCACAAGTACCATACAAAATCAGTTTGCAGAAGAAATGGCAGAAAACTTCTCAAATGTGGAAAAAAAATTCATCACACAAATAAGTAAGCATATAGAACCTCACGCCTTGGTGAAAATAAATCTATACCAGGGCATATAATAATCTAGATTACAGAAATTTACCACAAGAACACACCATTCAAAGCTATTAAAGAAATAAGTCACCTATACAGGAAATTCCAACAGAAACATAACAGACTTTTCAGCACAGACCCTTAAGTCAAGAAGAACTTGTAGTAAAGTACTTCATACCCTGAAAGAAAACAATCTCCAACCCAAATTGTTGTACCCCTGTGAAATTATTTCTAAAAATCAGTGAGAAATAAGATAATTCCATAAAGAAGAACAGATGAAGAAATTCATAACCACTGAGACAGGTATACAAAATATTCTGAAGAATATTTTAGAAATAAACAGGGGGCTGGGGAGATGGCTCAGTGGAATAAGTGCTTCACTGGCAAGCACAAGGGCCTGAGTTCAATCCCCAGTTCCGCCAAAAAAAAAAAAAGGAATAAACAATGACCACAATTCCATGAATACCAATAGAAAGAAGTCACCAGGCAGAGCAAGCAATTAAACAGAGGGGTCAGACAGGGAACCTGCAGCAGGAAGACAAAATGATTAGGATAAAATAATACATATCAGTCATAAGCTTTAATGTTAAATGATCTTGATTCACCAATCAAAAGAAACAAACTGGCACAATTGATCATGAAACAAGATCCAACAATATTCTGCATACAAGAAACACATTTAACTCAGAAATTCATTTTATTTTTTTTTTTCATTTTAGTAAGGGTCTACAGGGTCTCACTATGTAGATCAGACTCATAGTGATCTGTCTGTGTTCAGCCTCCCAAGAGCTGGAATTATAGGTGTTTGCCACCATGCTCAGTCTCAA
Source organism: Ctenomys sociabilis (assembly GCA_004027165.1). Taxonomy (NCBI): domain Eukaryota; kingdom Metazoa; phylum Chordata; class Mammalia; order Rodentia; family Ctenomyidae; genus Ctenomys; species Ctenomys sociabilis. Next base: position 3,371 of record PVKA01053629.1, on the reverse strand, counting down.
TAGCCATCTGAGTGCACCCCAGAAGTGGGGCCAGCACGGCACAGCAGGGATCAAACCCTGGTTGCTGCATTTGCCTAAGCAGGCTCTTTAATCTCCTGAGCTCTTTGGCTGGCCCTAACTCAGAAACTTGGACAACAATATTCTATGTGACTGAAATCTGACAAAAAGTATGGGTGATCATTTTATTTTCAGACAATGTGAACTTTAAGCCAAGACTGGTCAAAGAGATAAAGAAGGTCACTAAATGCTTCTTAATGAAAAACTCTAAGCTAATAATCATAAATATATATTGATCAAATACAAACACAAAACTATATAAAAATTAATGGACATGTACATAAAATACAAATACTACTAACATAATTGTAATGGGAAATCTCAATACCCCACTGTCACAAACAGACAGATAAACTAGATAGAAAATTAAAAAGCAAATAGCAGAACTGAACCAAACCAATTAACAAATGGACTTAATAAGAAGTGTACAAAGTATTCCACCCCACAATATCAGAATATACATTCTTTTCAACTGCACAAGAGGCATTCTCTAAAATAAACCACATGCTAACCCACAGAACAGTTGAAGTAAGTGCAAAGAAAATGAACTTATCTTATGCATATTATCTGACCATTCTGTAATAAAACTGGAAGTCAATAGCAAAAGAAATCTCAAGAACTACATATATACATAGAAATGAAATAATACCCTCCTTAAACAACCAATGGTTCACAGATTAAACTGATAATTTAAACAGTATCTATAGTTAAGTGATAGTGTTTGTACAACATATTAGAACTTATAGGACACAATATAAACAGTTCTAAGAGGAGAATTTATGTGGAGAATTCTCACATCAGAAAGCAAGAGCAAGATCAAAAGAACAATTTTGAACCTTAAATTTCTACAAAAAGAACAAGCCCAATCCAAATCTCATCCAAAGGAGAAAATTATAAAGATTAGAGCATAAATTAATGCAATGGAGACTAAAAAGCAACGCAAAGAATCAATGAGCCAAAGAGTTGGTTCTCTGAAAGATTATATTGATAAACCCTTAGCCAGTCTTATCAATAAAAGGAAACAAACGACTCAAATCCATTCAGTTAAGAATAAAAGGGTAAAATGATATGGATCCTTGCAGAAATCCAGAGGATAATAAATACCTTCTTTAAGAAACTTTATCCTAATAAGATGAAGAACACAGACAAAATGGACAGATTCCTAGATGCATATAAATTATCAAAGTCAAGAAAATAAAAAGATTTCCAGCAACGAAATATCAATCAATCAAATTGAAAGTGTAATTGAAAAACTTACCAATAAGGAAAGGTCCAGGTCCTGATGAATTCACTGCTAAATGCTGTTTGGTTTGGTTTGGTTTGGTTTGGTTTGGTTTGGTTTGGTTTGGTTTGGTTTTGTGAATCAGGAATTGAGCTCTTGACCTTGTGCTTGCTAGGTAGTTACTGTGATACTGAGCTACAGTCTTACAACCTATTGCTGAATTATACAAGAAATTTATAAAAAAATTTAGTTCTGCTACTTTTCAAACTATTTAGTGAAATTTATAAGAAAGCAAGTCTTCCAAAGTCACTCCTGAAAGCAAATAGTTTGTGATACCAAAACCAGAAAAAGACCCAAGATTTTCCAGGGGTTCAATCCTCTACCTGCCATGCTGGCCCTGCCCTCAGAGCACAGTGAGATGCCATTGAGACTGGGTGTGGTGGAGCGCACTTGTAATCTCAGCTCTTGGGAAGCTATAAACAGACAGATCATTATAAGTCTTATACAGTAGTGAGACCCTGAACACCCTGTATACCCTTATTTAAAATACAAAAAAAAAGTATGTTTCAACTTACAAAAATCAATAAATGTAGTGTCAAGATAGCCAAAGACAAAAATTACATAATTATCTCATGCTGAAAAAGCACTTGACAAAATCTAACACCCATTCATGATGAAAACCCACAGAAAATTGAAATAGATGATCTTTAGCTGATTTGATAACACCTATCTATGACAAACCAATAGGCAATAGTATACTAAATCATCAAAACTGAAAGTTTCGCTTTTAAATGAGGAATAAAACAAAGATATCTGCATTTATCGACCCTGTCTAATATAGTTCTGGAAATATTAGCCAGAGCAATTAGACAAGAGAAAGTAATAAAAGGAATAAAGATAGGAAAGGAAGATCTTAAACTGTTATTATTTGCACATGACATAATAATTTGCATAGAGGATCCAAAAAACCCAACCAAAAAACTTATAGATTTATTAACAAAAATCAGTTGCATAACTGGATACAAAGACAGCACTCAAAAATCAATAATATTTCTGTACACAGATGACAAACTCACTGAGAGAATAATCAAGGGAACAAAACCTTTCATAATAGCATCCAAAGAAAAGGGGAAACAAACACCTAGGAATTAATCTAATGAAGGAAGTGAAAGCCCTTTACATTGAAAGCTACAGTATTCTGAAAGAGGTAATGAAAAAAGATAAAAGAAAATGGAACTATGTCCCTTGCTCATGGATAGGAAGAACAAACACAGTGAAAGTGATCATACTTCCAAGATTGTCATACAGATTTAATGCAATCCCAAATCAAAATACCAATTATATATCTCACAGAATTAGAGAAAACAATCATAAAATTCATTTGGAGCCAGAAGAAACCTAGGCAAAAAAGGCAAAGCTGGAGGGCATCACAATTCCTGACTTGAAATTATATTATAGAGCTACTGTGATAAAATCAGCATGGCACTGACAAAAAAAAAAAGACCTAAGGATCAATGGAACAGATTAGAAGCTGCAAAAACAACTGCAAACATACTCAGGGATGTTATCTTTAACAAAGGGGCCAAACACACTCACTGGAAGAAACATAGCTTCCTTTTTTTTTTGTATTTTAGGGAAGAGTCTACAGGGTTTTCAGGGTCTCATTAATAGACCAAACTCTTAGTGATCCACCTGTTTACAGCCACCCAAGAGCTGAGATTACAGGTGGGTGCCACCATGCCCAGTCTCAATTGCCATCTCAGTGTGCCCCAGGGGGGGCCAGCATGGCAGGCCCAGGGATCAAACGCACGACCCCTGTGCCTACTTGCAGGTGCTTTAATCCACTAAGCTATTTGGCCAGCCCAAGCCTTCTTTTTTTTTTTTTTTTTTTTTTAAGTTGATAAGTTCATGTTTTCATTTTATTGACTAAATATTATTTTAGAAAATAAGGGTGACCATATTTTATATTTTTAAGAGGAAAAAACAAAATTTCAAAACAAGATTATTATCTTGTATTCATGGTTAATACATTGTGTAGTGTTATCTTTAAATTAGTTACTCAGAGTACAAGATAGTGGATTTTAATTGTCCA
>PVKA01053628.1:0-11146 GCA_004027165.1 Ctenomys sociabilis | reverse complement strand
TAGGTAAATAATTATTGAATCTTTGATATAATTCAGCTATAAAAAAACCTGTAAATATAATTTCATGTATGTACCTTGTACAATACCAAAACGTTATGAAAACAGTTTGCAATGTATTAATTCATCGACTCTGTATGGTTAAGGTGTTTTGAAACTGTCTGATTGACATTTGTATTTCAATAAAATAAAAATAAATGAAAAAAAATAAATAAAATAAAAATAAGACAAAAAAATTCTGCAGTAAAATATTATTTTCACAAGGTATTGGCATTATCTATTGTCTTTATTTTTTTAAATCTGTTTATCTGTCTAACTACCCTGTCTTGTATCGTGTCTTCTATGGAAACCATGTTTTCTTGAATTTCTTTTAAAATTAAAGAGAGACTATATAAAGATTTTCTGATTCATGGTGTGAGATTTTTTTCCTTGCAAGCTTTCCCTCCAAAGGAGAGACAAAGGATATATGACATATGTTCAGACTCTGATTTGGAGTTATTGATTTGATTCCTAAGTACAATTTTTCTGTTGGTTGTCTCCACTCAAATCGCTCCAAACTTACCACGAATGAATAGATTGAAATGAACAAAGTGTGAACTTTCCAAAGTATCACAAAGAACCAAATATTAGGTCTGAAAAGATTTGTTTTTTATAAACTCTCAGAGCAGCCGGGCGTGGTGGCGCATGCCTGTAATCCCAGCACTCAGGAGGCTGAGGCAGGAGGATTGTTGTGAGTTCAAGACCAGCCTGAGCTACAAAGTGAGCTTAAGGCCAGCCTGAACTGCATAGTGAGACCCTGTCTCAAAAACGACAAAAAAAAAAAAAAAATAAATAAACTCTCAGAGCTGGAGAGATAGCTCAATGGTCTAAAGTGTCTGCTTAGGCAAACTTAGGCAAGCACAGAAACAGTAGTTGGATTTCGGGAACCCATGCCACTCTATCCCTGCCCACAAGGTGGGCTGAGCTGGCTACAAAAAAAACAAAACAAAAGACAAACAAAAGAAAAAAACGCTCTCTTCTCCAAGTTTATTTTGTTACAGGTGGGTGAATTCAGGCTCAAGAGAACTGAAGCAATTCTTTCATTGTTGGGAGTGGGTGGGGTTTATCACACAGCGATGCCTGGTCAAAGTTTACATTGTATGTACCTGATATTCTGGCTCCATTTATGGACTATACTTATACCAACATTACATCTCAAAGGTATTAAAAGGTTTATAAGAAGTTTTGCTATAGAACTGTGAAAATGACTCTAGTCTGTCTCTATGTCCAAATTCAGTAACACATTTTTAGGCAAGTCCCAATAGAGCCCATTTTATCATCTTTTATTTTGTTTCTGGATGTTTGTTTTTTAATATGACTATTGTTTCTTTTGTTTTAATTCCTGCTGTAGCATATTATTATCACAAGGTATGTCCATTATTATTTCATCTACTGTCTTTAGTATGTTTTCTTATTTTGTGCATCTGTTCAGCTGAGTATACTGTGTTGTGTCTTCTCTATATAAATCAAGTTTTCCTGAATTTCTTTTAGAATTAAAAAGAACACTATATAAAATTGCTTTCTAAGGCCTGCCAAAGAGCTCAAGAGATTAAAGTGCCTGCAAGCAGGTGTAGGGGCCTGGGGTTCCATCCCCAGGTCTGCAGTGCCGGCCCCAGCCCCCAGGTGCACTGAGAGGGGATTGAGACTGGGTGTGGTAGTGTAAGCCTGTAATCCCAGGTCTTGGGAGGCTGTAAGTAGGTGGATCATTATGAATCTGACTTAGTAGTGAGACCCTCAACACCCTGTAGGCTCTTCCCTAAAGTGTATAAACAAACGAAAAGGAAAATTGTTTTCTGGTTTCTTAAATAACCTTGTTCTTTGCCTTTAGATGGACACTTCCCTGTTATTCAGATAAAAATATTATTGAATAAAATACAGTCTGTTACATTTATAAAAATAGCAGCTGATTGACAAAATATAGGCCTACTTGTGATTCTTAGGTATTGACTATATTTTGAATATTTAAAGTGTATTTTTTCTTATAAAGTTATTTTTGTATCTATGATATTTGTCATTAGGAATGTATTAATGAATCTATTTTTAAATACTTTATTTGAACATTTATTAATATAGAAAATACAAATAATAAAAATATGAACACAACTGTTAAAAGAAGTTTCTTTCCAGAAAGACATATTTATTATTAAATGTTAAATGCTTTTATTTTTTCTCTCTCTTTTGTAGAACCAGGGACTGAACTCAGACTGTTGTGCTTTCCAGGGAAGCACTTATTCCAGTGAGCCATCTCTCAGGTCCTTTAAATGTTAAGTTCTCACATCATTTAAAAATCAATTTAATAGTATATATTCACACTTGCCATAAATTTTTCAAGGTACTTTTTAGAGAGTTACATATAAAATTGCTGAAACATAAAGAATTCCAAATGTACTTCAATTTTACTAAGTGTATGAGAGCTATGATTTCATAAGTCTGTTTTGTAAACTTATGTAAATTAGGTTTTCAGTTTATTAATGCAATTTTATGTGTTCAAACCACAAAATATGAAAAAGATAGAAAAATTCTTAACAATTGCAACTGTCTATATTAGGTTAAGTGTTCCAATACCATATATATAATATACTTGCAAGTAATCTCTATTAAAATGAAAGAACAGGTCCTCAAAATAACAAAATTCAGAACATAGGACAGGTAATAAATAATGTAAACAGAAAAACTATGAAGTACTGATTTCAAGGTAATCCTACTGTATTTTAGAAACTACAAATTTAACTTCTATTAGTTCAGAAATAGTCTTAAACATCTTTAAAAATGTTTCAGCATGTTTACGGAACCTGTAACAAAATGACACATTGTTTAAGAATAAATCAATGGATCAAGTTCACAGAGAAAGAGACTCAAACATGAAAAGATGAATTTTATCCAATGCATAACTTAAAATATAATGCTCCAAAACTTTAAAAAAGAACTCTACATTCTATTGAGGGATGTTACTATTATTGCCATTTCATGGCAAGTGCAACTTTATAAAAATTTACAGAAGAAACAAATTTCAATATTTTTAACAGTATGTTCCATTTTGTATCTAAAGATGTTAAAAATCTAAATTTAGTACTACACAATAGTCTGTTTGATTGTGAGTAAATTATTTCACACAGGCAATGAGAAAATATAAAACTAAATAAAATAAGAGCAAGAACAAGATTTAACGCACACATTGGGCAAAATGTTGATGCAGTCATTGTGAGCCCATGGAGTCTTGATGAAATGTGAGCATCTTATGACTTGCAAAGAAAAGTTCAGGAGATTTCAAAATGTAGAATTTTATTTTTTTATTTTTGAAAAAGGTGTTTCAGCACACTAAAATTAGAGTATGAAAATACTGTTTGAATTAACAATGCACACATAGAGACTTAAATAGATATTAAATAGACTTGATAAAGGCCAGCCAGATAGCTCAGCAGATTGAAGAATCTGCAAGCAGGTGCAGGGACTGAGGACTTGATCTCTGGGGCTGCAATGCTGGCCCCGCCCCAGGACGCACTGAGATGGCAACTGAGACTGGGCCTGGTGGTGCCCACCTATGATCCCAGCTCTTGGGAGGCTGTAAACAGGTGAATGGCTATGATTCTGATCTAGTAGTGAGACCATGAACACCCTGTAGACCCTTCTCTGTAATACAATAGATTGATAGGTAGATAGGTAGATAGATAGATAGATAGATATAGATCAGAGAGAGAGAGAGAGAGATGAGATACAAGTCATTCCCTAAAAGGCAGCTCAGGCATTTTTAAAATCTGAAAACTGTTTTGTTCTTATGTATGAAATTGTGTTATACTCCCAGGTAAGAAAAACAGAATTTTATTTAAATTTCCAAACTAAATTGTTAGCTACTTAAAAGTATCATGCACATTTTCAATCACTGTACATTTCAAATTTATTCATAATGGCAACGGCCAATTGCAGGACACAATTACTATCTCAACTACTTTAAACTGCAACATCTCAGTGTTGTACGATAGTAAACAAGTTCTATGAACTTGAGATCAGTCAGACCCTCATTAACTAGACATGATATAACTTATTAATTGTAACTCTGCTCAGTTGCAACAGGCTGGCTGGAGTTTTAATCTTGCCCTCTAGTCCACATTTGACACCTCGCGGCAGGGCTTAGATCTTCGCCCTGTGTTCCGTCCTCTTACGTCAGGGTGGTGCCTGCTTTATCACAAGGCAATAGTGGGGCCTTGTTCTCTTGGTGGTCACAGACAAGCATGATAAGCAGAAGGTAGAGCTTTCCCATCAGAACTGAAATAGACGTCTAAGCATTTCCACCGAATTCCACCAAACAAAGCTAATGACAAAAGATATTGTTGGTGAATTTTCACAAATTTATAATATTTGAATGAAAAGAGATCATTTAATAATAACACACTGCAGTCACCAATGCGATCATTCTGCCATGCATTTAAATATAATAGTTCATTCATTTACTTATTTCTATTTTTTATAGATATACGGTATATGAAAACAATAACTTTATTACTTTTATATGTATATAGGCAAAGTGTGTAAACAAACATATTTATAATTAAATTTTGCTGAATTATATTGACATATATATATATATATATATATATATATATATATATATATATATATATATATATATATATATATGACAGTGTCTACAGAATCTCACTATGTTGATCGGACTTGTAGTGATCCTCCTGTTTGCAGTCTCCCAAGTGCTGGGATTAGCAAGTGTTTCCCACCATGCCCAGTCTCCATTGCTGTCTCAGCATGCCCTGGGACTGGTACAGCATGCTAGGGATTGAACCCCAGCTACTGACTACTTCCTAAGCAGGCACTTTTAGTCCACTGAGCTATCTGGCCAGTCTTAACTAACTATATTTTTCTCCTTTGTGTTCTGTCATTTTATCATTTTTTTCTTTAAAATATAATCATGTAGGGCTGGCAAGTGACTTCAGTGATCAGAAGTGCCAGCTTAGGGAAGCTTAGGCAAGTGCGCAGGGACCATGGTTTGATCCTCAGCACCAGATCCCGTGCCAGCCCCACCCCCAAGGTGATCTGAGCCAGCCCCCCAAATTAATTAATTAATTAATCAAATATGATCATATATATTTATAAAATATGTATATATGAATTTGTCTTCTGCTGCTAGGTTATCAGTGAAGTTTTATCAAATTATCTTATGTATTCACTGAAAGTACCTTATAATAATTCCTTTCTTCTCTTAATATTACAATGATAATTTTTAAATAACTACTATTTTGGTCATTGAGCCACTAAGCTTGACTGAGCAGTTATGGGATATTAAAACGGTCTATTCTGAGGACAATTTTGTCCCTACATTGGGTTTTACTGAATATCCTCCTGGATAAAGTTCTCTTCCTTTACCTACAGCCTTGAGCCACACCAACAGTTTATCAGAACTAATGTAGCCAGGAGCCTTGAATGAGTTGAGGACCAATTTTTCTGTTATAGAGTTTGGAGGTGGAGAAGTAGGACTGGATTTGGAGACTGAGCACCCGAGTGAATCATACCCAGACCACATCCTTAAAAAAACTCACAGCAGACTCAGCTGAACTGCGTCCAGGTGAGTATCCCTGGTGGACAATGATCCCACATTGTCACAGGTAGCCATCAAGAGAGTAAGATCCTCCTTGTCAGTCCTTCTAGAAGACCCTGAAAGCTCCCCATTGGTCTCTCCTACATTGTGTCTTATGACCTTGCTTTCTTTTTAGCTTAATCAGTTTCTTTTGGAAAAAACACAGCAAATCAGTAAGACTAAGTTTCCTGAGTGTTTTTGGGGCCCCCTAACAAGTCCTGTGATGAGGCTACTCTTGGTGAACTCTGATATGGTCGCATGGTGACCATGTCCTTTTCACATAGTGGTACTTATGACTTGCTACTCTTCTGTTTGAATACTTTCACTTCTAGCTTCCCTGAAGAGCATTAGCTCTGATTTTGCTCCTTCTGCAGTGTCAGTGAAACATTGTTACATTTATACATCTATGGGTTATACAAAATTAAAAAATGTTTCTGTAATATGAACATTTTTGTCTTAAAATTTTCTTATAATCCATAAATTCTTGATAAATGGGATATAGAATTTGATTTTGTAATATATAAAGATGTGTTGTTCTAGATTATATTTAATAAATATAAGGCTTTTCAAATTTATTTCCGTCTTTATTAGTTTGATTTGTACTGTTTCAGAAATTCATCTAAATTTTGTTGATGTAAATTTTCTTTTTTATTTTATTAAGGAAAAAATAACAATGAGAAAGTTTCAAAAATGATTAATAGGACAGTTTCAATAATTAATAAATTGTGGATTGGTGTCTTCTTAGTGGTTATCCATAGTACAAGAAGCAGACAGGATATCTTGTCCAAATACTCTTAGTAGAAATCTTTCTACTCATTGAATTAAGTGAGAATAGCTATACATATACATACATACATGTATATATATATATATATATATATATATATATATATATATATATATATATATATATCCTGCCTATTCTCTATACACAAATACAAAATGGTCCTTCATTTGTATCCCTTTATTATTGTTTAGTCTTGCCAGAGATGAGTATTCCATTGGCATCTAAATACTATAGGTGTGTGAATTCAGCAAAATAATCCAACACAGTCCAACAGTCCACAGTAGTACTGGGTTATGTGCAGAAATTGTTGACTTGAGCCTTTCACAGGACAGCATATGAATATGGCTTTACATTTTATATCTCTCTTTCATACTTTGATGTTGGGTGGTAAAGACCAAGATAAAGCGAGACCTATATAACAAGAAATGTAACTTTTGTATCAGATAAGGTCAGTGACATACACTCAGGATTTATCCTGTAACCCTATACCGCACTTTGTAATGCTTTTGCCAGTGTCAGCCTTGTGGATGAGTCACAGCCATTGCCTGACCAATTTTTTTCTCTGTGAAAGCCTGAGAGAATATTTTCTCTCCATGTGTCTCTCCTTAGGCACACTCTACATCATGATCACTTTCCTCTGTGGCCCCATAATCTCCTTGATCAGAAAATTTGGGACATAACTGAGTTACATGATGTTATAGTACAGGTTCTCCTGTGTCCCGACACTTCACTGACCTTGAAAGCCTAGGGCCAAAATATTGGCTGACCTTGCAGCCCTTACTTTTCTCTATTTTTGATATGCAAAATTAGGTTGTTAACACTCCAGGAGAAAATCTTATTATTACACTGCAACATATGCATTTCAGTTTATCCTAACTAAGTATCAATCATCTTAGGCATAACATGGAACAAGTATTTTCCATCAAGTATTGATATGTTAAGCTTTAAGTCCCTCCAGAATATGAATAAAAAATTATTTTAAAGAATAGGTTAAACACTTACATATTTTATACAGAAATTTAGAATTCTAACCATATTTAGCATTGTAGCAGGAAAGACCTCTGACTTTATTTTCCTTGTGTCTTATTTCATTTATTTCCCTTAATTTAAAAAAGAAAAAAAAAACTTTTACTTGAGAGACAGTATGGTAATAATTAGTAAGCATGACAAGAACTATGTATTTAGAAGACCAGAATAACAGGCATTCCAAGCATGACCATTTTATTACACATTGCTGGCTTCAGTGCAGTTGCTTGGTTCACAGATATCAGCATATACAGATAGCCAGGTTGAGAATTCTACCAATTAACTTCTACTTTCAAAAACCTGCTGTTGTTTCTCAGGATCATTGCCTTGTCCATCTTGTGAGTACAAATGTATGGCTTTGTCGCTGTCCTGTTTCTCAGCTTTTCTCTTTACCCTCTCCTCGTTGTCCAATCCTCAAGTTCTTGCTTTCCTTTTAGTTGTGTTACACCCTTCTCTTTGTATTTCTACCTTTGATTTTTTATACTAGGGAGACTATATGATATTTGCACATGTGGGTTTGGTTTATTTCACTTATGAGTATATCTTCGAGCAGCATCCACTTAAATACAAATGTTTCAACTTTATCATTCTTTATAGCTGAGTAATACTCCATTGTATAAAGATACCACATCTTTTTCAACCTCTCCTCATGTGACGGGCCTCTAGGTTGTTTCCAATATTTAACTATCACAAATTGTGTTGCTACAAACATAGGTACATATATATCACTATGACATTATGTTTTCAGTTGCTCTAGGAAAATTCCCAGTAGGGGGATAGTTGGCCTGAAGGGGATTTCCAGCCCTAGTGTCTTAAGTACTGTCCACACTGAGTTCCATATTGGTTGCATAATCGTTCTAGTCTACATTCCCACCAGCAGTGGAGAAGTGTTCCCTTTTCCCCACAGACTCTCCAACATTTGTTGTTGGTTGATTTCTTTATGATAGCCATTCTTTCTGGAGTGAAATCTTATCTCAGTGTTTTAATTTGCATTTCATGAATGGCTAGTGATGTGGAACATTTTTTCATATATTTATTCACCTCTTTAATTGCATCCTCTGAGAAGTGTGTGTGCATATCAGATGCCCATTTCTGGATTGAGTCTTTAAATTTACAGCCCCAATGTTTATTAATTCTTTATAAATTCTAAAGAGCAGACCTTTTTCTGAGTGCTTATTAGTTAATATTTTTTCAAAAGTTGTGGGTTGTCTTTTCATTTGTTGGTAATTTCTTTTGATGTACAAAAACTTCTCAGTAAGAGATGTCCCAGGGACCTAGGAGATGACTCAATGGAATAAGTGCTTCCCTGGCCAGTGCAAGGGCATGTGTTAAATTCTGCGTTTAACAAATAAAAAGAGATGGTTCCATTTGTTAATTGTTTCAAGTATTGCCTATGAGATTTGATTTTTGTTCATGAACTCTTAGCCTACCCCTACATCTTCAAGAGTTCCTCCTACTTTCTCTTCCAGGAAATTTAGTGTTTCTGTTTTAATGTTTAGATGTTTAGTGCATTTTGATTTTAGCTTAGTGCATGGTGATACACCTGGTTCAGGTTTTAGTTTTTGGCATGTAGAGACCCGGTTTTTCCAGCACCATTTGTTAAAGAGGGTATCTTTCTTCCAGTAAGCATGTTTGGCTCCTTTGTGGAAGATCAGGTAGCTGAGTGTGTTCATAGAGGCCTCTGCATCTTCTACTCTATTCCATTGATCCTCAGGTCTGTTTGTGGCCAGTACCATGTTTATTTATCACAGTAGCTTTGTAGTATAATTTCAAGTCAGGATTGTATTGCCTCCTGCCTTGTCTTTAATTATCTTTATAGTATCACATAAGGCTTCTAACACCCTAATGATGTCTTTATTAAAATATACTTTAAAAAAATACTTCAGCACACTTAACTCATTTCTTTCATTTTACTAGATTTTCATGTGACCAAAATTTAACTTTGCTTTCTCTGTGATATATTTGTTATTTACCACATTATTATTTTAATTAAATTTGCTCATTTATAATCTTCATTCCTTTAAATAATTTTACTATTTCTTTTTCTAACTGTAAGAGTAGGCTTTATATTTATGTATGTTTTAAAACAAGTACATTTAAGGATGTGTTTTTCTCCATAAGTTTAAATTTATTTCCTTTTTCTCAATTTTTATTAGTACACTTTTTAAGGCACACATTTTACAATCATCTTGGGAGTCCATAATGCAGCATTCCTTTTTAAAATCCCCTTCTCTTTTCCTCCATTTTCCTCCCTTTTCTAATTCTTTTTCTACCTTTTCATTCTTATTTATATGACATGTAATGTTTGCCTGTGTTTCTACTAATTTCTCCATTCTCTCCCTTCTATACCTTCCTGCTGTTCCTAGAACCCCTTCCTGTGTGCACGAGGTCATCCTCTTGCCTTCCGCTAGTCACCCTACGGTTCTTCTTGTACTTTGCCTTACTTAAAAGGGAGGCAACATGCAGTGTGTAAGGTTGTCCCCCAGGAGTTTGAGGATTCACATCATGACAATCCATGAAAATTGGTGCGGCTAGCAGTACATCTTAGAACAAATTTATTTATTGAAAATGCAGGTATTAAGTGTAGAAATTAATACATTTAAAGTAAAATAAAATATGTGAAACAATGAGTAATATATTTTACTTCAATTTTAATTAGCGTTTAGATTAGTATTATTTAACTTTAAATATCAAATAAATTTCCTATGTTTTTGTCATTTTTTAGGACTCACTTAGGTTGCAACCAATCGAGAATATTACTTATACCTGTCTTTGTACTTATTTCATAAGTGCACTATTAATAAAATTTAGGCAGTATACTGTTAGTAAAATTGTGATCATGCGATGTGCAAGGACAGAATGTAGCCTACTTTCAAAAAATATGGAATTAAAATGATAGCAAAATAATTCAGAAATTTCCTAGACGGCTTAGAAATTTCATTAGGTTCTGAATCAATACATATGTTTTATATCTATATTTCTATATCTATGTTTACATCCATATCTACATATGTGTATAGTAGGTATCACAATGATCTTTATCCTATAGTAATTGGAAAATAACTCAAATTATAGTATTTTTAACTTTATTGATATTGTATATATATTTCTTTCAGAATTTTGGAAATTCACATGAAAAATAAAATTAAGTCTTCCATTTGAGGGACTTTCATATTCATGGAAAAATGAATCAATACCAATATGATTTACAGATCAAAATAGGCCCTTAGGTAGTATTCAAAGAAATGAAAGTGACAGAAACCAATATTCTAGTAGGTTCATCTCTTGAAGAAGTAGGTAGACTAGGTTATAGTGACCTTTTTCTTTCTTTGTTATGTTTGTTTTGTGAAGGCAGTATTACATTTTTGTTTATAAACAGCTTTATTTAAAACAATATATTTTTTTTCATTTATTTTTATTTATTAAAATACAAATGTCAATCAGACAGTTTCAAGACACCTTAACCATACACATTCAATGAATTAATACATTGCAAACTGTTTTCATAACGTTTGGTATTGTACAAGGTGCATACATGATATTATATTTACAGATATTATTTTAGCAGATATCTCTTATCAGTGAATTAAGAGTGTAGTTGCTTACTTATCTTATTTTTTATACCTGAATTATATCAAAAATTCAATAATTATTTACCTAGTGGATGACCATAGCACTAAAAGCCGACATAATATCCTGTCCAACCACCA
>PVKA01053627.1:0-11141 GCA_004027165.1 Ctenomys sociabilis | reverse complement strand
ACCAAAAATTACTAGAGATATAAAAGAGCCAAATAACATAAATAGGGTACCATATAAATATTTATCAAACTCTGACATTATTGTTTCCATAATGAGGTTATAATTTATTTTCAAGTATACATGGAACATATATAAATTAAACCGTAGGACACAAAGAAAACCTCAAAGTTATAAAGATGCAAAATAATATAACTCCTGCAGAACATAATGCAACAAAATTAGAAGTCAATAACAAAATTAAAAACAAAATGGTCTTCTACACTTTTAAATAAATTTTGGATCAAAGGCAAAGTACAAAATCCCATTACAAAACTTCTACAAAATACTTCTAATAAATGATTGACATCACCAGAATCTCTGGGCTATAACTAAAAGAAATATCTAAGAACAATATATTATATAAACTGCCTATTTGATAAAAACAAAATAAATTAATAGCCAGTGAAAAATCTAGAAAAGGAATACTAAAATAAAACAAAGAAATCAGGAAAAACAAAAAGCAATAATAAAAGGTGAAATTAACGTACAATCTACTCCCTCAAAAAAATAACACAGTAGACTTCATAAATCCAAAGTATGAAACCTTTCTATAGGGAAAAAAATTAACAAACTAGACAAAGCGTTATCTAACCCAATTAAAAAAAAAAAAAAGCAAGAGGCAGGGGAGAAAGCAGTAGTACATGACAATGAATATACAACAATAGACATGTCAATGAGAAAATAAACATATGAATAAATCTTTTTAAACTTCTAAGATATTCCACTGCATAACTCTATGTGAACAAATTGAAAACTTTTAAGAAATGTATATTTCTTAGGGAATAAAACTTAGCAAGTTTGATTCCAGAAGAAACAAAAAAACCTAAATAAAATAAGCATCACAAAGCAGAGAAAGAAATCAAAATTTCCACTATAGAAAAATACCACAGACAGTTTTATATGAGAACTCTTAACAATCTATAAAGATAAGTTAACCACAATTCAACTTTATTCTAGAGCAAAAAAAATTTTACCAGCGTACTTTATTACTATCAATGACATAAAATTTATTAGTAAATTATGAAAAAAATCCAGCCCACTATATTACTAATAATATTACTTATTAGTAATATTAAGAGACATCTGCTGGTCTCAACAGATACAGAAATGAATTAGCCTTAACATCCATTAAAAGGGCCGGCGGTATAGCTCAGCGGACTAAGCGCTTGCTTAGGTAAGCGCAGGAACCAGTGTTCGATCCTTGGTTCCCCAAGCCGCGCCGGCCCCGCCTTCGGGTGCGCTGAGCCGGCGATGCAATCCGGGCGTGGTGGCGCGCGCCTGTAATCCCAGCACATAGGAGGCAAAAAGCAGGAAGATCACTATGAATGTGGCTTGCATGCATAGTGAGACCCTGCACCAAAAAAAAAAAAAAAAAAAAATCCATTAAAGTTTTTAAAAAATTAATAAAATAGAATTTAATGGATGGATGGATACTTCCTCAACATATTGCCTCAGTCCAAAAAAATATTAATAGAGAAATTATGGAGGCTTCCTACTAAAGTTAAAAAAAGACAAGAACACCTACTCTCTCTGCTATATTTAACATTGTGTTGAAGATATTTGCCAATGCAATTAGAAAAGAGAAAACGACCAAAAGTATAAAAATTGAACTAAAAAATGGAATAAAACTATTTTTATTTTCTAACATATAATTATATATCTTGGAAGGCAGAAAAGAATAGATGGAAAATAACAAAAAGAAAATATCTAGTAGTCACAAAATTAGAACACAAAAACCAATAGCTTCAATGTATAAAAATTCTAAGATAAGGGCCAGGGAGATGGCTCAGTAGAATAAGTGCTTCACTGGCAAGTGCAAGGGTCTGAGTTCAATCCCCAGTTCCACCAAATTAAAAAAAAAAAAAATTCTAAAGACAGAAGAAAAATTTACAATATTATAACAGCAAAAGATATAAAATAAAATATTAAGCATAAGCTGAGAAAAGAAATTCCAAACTCTGATGAAAACTATAAAGAATACCTGGAAATTTATAAAAGTGAATAAAAGGAAAGGTATGCCGCACTCTTATTAAGATTCAATATTATAAAGATGTCATGGAAGCCAGCAAGATAGCTCAGCAGTCTAAAGCACCCATTTAGGCAAGCTTAGGCAAGAACAGGGACTAAAGTTCCATCCCCAGGACCACATGCTGCACGAGCCCCTTCCCCAGGGTGGGCTGAGCCTGCCCCCCCCACAAGTTAGGTCTCTCTAAATAAGTTATTTTATAAATTCAACGTGATGGTTATAAAAACACAATAAACTTTTTCTAGAGTTATACAACTTGATTGTAATTTAAGCTGGAAGAATTTGAAAAAGAAATCCAGAAAAGAAAAATTAAAACTAATACTGGACAGAAGTGATGATTCTATTAAAATTCTCTACAAAAATTTTAGCTTTCAGTTTTTCTTTTTTCTAAAGTAACAATGGAGGGCTAGGGAGACAGCTCAGTAGAATAAGTGCTTGCCTGGCAAGCACAAGGGCCTGAGTTCAATCCTCGATTCTGTTTTTTTTGTTTTGTTTTGTTTTGTTTTGTTTTTCTTTTTGAGACAGGGTCTCACTATGCAGTTCAGGTTAGCCTTAAGCTCACTTTGTAGCTCAGGCTGGTCTCGAACTCACAACAATCCTCCTGCCTCAGCCTCCCAAGTGCTGGGATTACAGGCCTGCGCCACCACGCCCGGCTTAATCCTCGATTCTGACAAAAAAAAAAAAAAAAAAGTAACAATGATCACAAGAAGCAACTGTTGGCTACCTATAAATAAGTTATGCCAACTTCGTTTAACGTTCCTGTTTCATTAACGATCTAGACAGAGTATCAAAGAAAAACTGAAGAGAGTGCCTACATTTCTGCAAAGTATGATGCCCTGGGAAACATGCCTGGAACTTCCTACAGAGCCCAGTATAGTCCCTCACACTTGTAGACCTCATAAATATCTGTTCAATAAGAGACAAAATGATGAAACATTGATTGAGTGGTACCACAATAGACTGGCTTAGTAGTTAGCAAAACTGTCATATCCAAAATGTATTGATATCCAGAGAGACGGCTCAGTAGAATAAGTGCCTCCCTGGAAAGCACAAGGGCCTGAGTTCAATCCCTGATTCCGCAAAACCAAAAAAAAATTATTGATGAATGGTTTATACCCAATGTGAAACATTA
Source organism: Ctenomys sociabilis (assembly GCA_004027165.1). Lineage (NCBI taxonomy): Eukaryota > Metazoa > Chordata > Mammalia > Rodentia > Ctenomyidae > Ctenomys > Ctenomys sociabilis. The sequence goes on along the minus strand of PVKA01053627.1, from coordinate 7,944 downwards.
TTTAATGACATGTCAAAGGGCTTTTGTGCTTCTTTTTTTACTCATCAACATTTTTATTTTGATTATTTTAAATAATAATCCATATTAGTTTGATAACCGATAGAAACTAATGAAGCCAGCAAGATAGCTCAGCAGACTAAGCGACTAATGAAGCCAGCAAGATAGCTCAGCAGACTAAGCGCCTGCGTAGGCAAGTGCAGGGACTACAGTTCAATACCCAGCACCACATGTGGTGTGCAGCATGGTGGCTCACGCCTAGGATCCCAGCACTGGGGAAGCTGAAAATAGGACGATCACTACAAATTCAATCTTCATATGAGACTGTATCAAATACATTTAAAAAAATAAGAAAAAGAAAAAAAAAAAAAAGCTAACAGAAGCCTGGCTAATATTTTGGATAACAGAATGAGAAATAAGAATGAAATGACCCTAATAAAATAAACTTCAATAAAGTTTATAATGAGTTCAATTGTGCCCCTCCTCCCAAAAAAAATTTCTGTTCCTAATGCCTGAATGTGAGCATTAATTTTGAAATAGGATCTTCACAGACCTAATCAAACTAAGATGAGCTCTAAATAACCAAGTACAGTTGCACATGCCTTTATTCCTACATACAAGAGGCTGAGGCAAGCGGATTGTCTTGAGTTTGAGGTCAGTCTGGGATACAAAATGAGTTCAAAGCCAGTTTGAACTGAGCAGCAAGACCTTAGCCCAAAAAAACCGGAAAAGAACAATAAAGTACTGGTGAGTTTATTTAAAAAAAAAAAAAAAAAAGGAAAGATTTGGACAGAGACACAGGCTACTTATAGATAAAGGCAGATGCTAGAGTGAAGCAGCTACAAACCAAGGAATACCCAGGACTGCTAGTCACCACCAGAAGGTAAGAGAGATACACAGAAGAACTCTTTCAAGTTCATATAGAGAAGAACACAGCTCTTGTCAAACTTTGATTTAGAATTCTAGTTTTAGAACTATGAGAAAATAAAGTTATCTTAGGCCACTGTTTATGATTCTTGGCTACAGCAGTCCTAGCAGAATAATAGACAATGAAACAAAGTCCTTTATGTTTCAGTTATAGACAGGATAAAGTAAAACAGGCTTAATAACTACTCCTATGGAACAAAGCTGGCATTTATAGCAGGTCAGTGCCTTGACATTACTACACAAAAGAAATCTAAACAAATATATACAATTTTAAATAAGGATTCTTATATGCTGCACTATATTGGGTATTAGGTAGTGTCCTTTCACAAGAGTCACACTGTAAAGAGGACATAAGGAAGACCTATAATACATTTTGAAACGGTGATGTGAAAAAGACAGTGTCTAAGAAATTTTGTCAGGTTATTATGTAACACTTTGAGCACTGACTCTACATCTGTTTCTAATACCATGTAAAAAGGTTTCACTGTACTGCCTAAGTGATCCTCTAATATGGGTCGAAGTAGATGGTAACTTACATATGTTAAAGAACAGGATGACAGTGTGGTCTCTGTTTTTGACAGATTATTCAGGTAGATATGAGACAAGATATGTGACAGAAACAAGGCACACAGGAAGATATGTTAAGAGACTGTTATAATAGAGGGATGGTAAATCTCATAATTAGTTTGGTTGATGTTAAGATTAGACAAGAAAATGACATAGTAGAGGGATACTTTAGAGATACAACCAGAGTAACAATATAACAACACTTGCCTCTCAAAGCTATTATGAGAATGAACTAAGTTAATATACTTGAAAGTATCTAGCACATAGCAGGTACAAACAATAAATATCTTCTGTTCTTCCCTAAGGATTTTGTCAGGGATTGAATTCAGGCCCTTGCACTTGCCAGGGAAGCACTTATTTCACTGAGCCATCTCCCCAGCTCCCTTCCTAAGGATTTTAAAATTAAAATATACATAACTTGCATACTAATTTAGTTGTATGATTATCATCTATTACTATTTGAGAAAATCTCATTTATTCTTAAAATTAAACATACATGTGTATATATGTATATGTATATACATGCATCCTTTCAATTTTATTTGTGTGCCAGACTAAGTCTCTAAGACACATAAAAATGAGAGAGATACCTTCAAATGCCTAAAATTGAACCCTCCAATTTTAATCTGATTTCAAATATTAAAAGAGGCTCACATATGATCTGTGTGCTGTTTGGGAACATTGTTCTTGAAAGGGATAAAAGGAAAAAAAATAGAAATATAATGCACAGAATAAAAGTACCAAATTGATTTGAGTGAAATAGATGACCCTTTTGTGCTACAGAAAGCCAGCTTATTGATAGAAAGGCATTTTTTATTTATTGTACTTTTTAATGAAAAACATTTCACTTCTCAACATACATTTATGCAGCACTACCCATACATTTTCACAATATAAGAAACAGTCTGTGTAAATTTCCAGCACAATTCTTCTGCAAAATAAGATTCTCAATTTAAATCTTGTTCAATGGCTGAATAATCAATACATAAACTTAAACAAAATCCAAATAAAACTACAACCCAAAATTGTTGCTTTATGTTAAGGAAAACAATGGGCTTTGTGCTAAGACTATCTGACAGTTAGGAATCATAATTACTATGTTAGATGTAGAAACAAAAAGAAAATTTAGCCAATCAGAAAGGAATAAAAACCATGATGAATGTTCAATAAAAATGTAATGTGTTATATAAATATATAACATTTGACTTAGAGAATATATTTTAAATTTAGACAACTATAATCTTATTTATCTAAAAATACATTTAGAAAGCATGCATTCTACACATTAAGGAATGTAGAAATGTACATGAACAAAAATATAAATCTTCAAATTGATATCCGAAATCTTGATTATGTAATCCTTTCTTATTAGCAATATTTTAATCCAACTTCAATCATTTTCACTTATTCAAGAAACAATTTTTATGCAAACTGTACTGTAGGCAGTGGGTTGCATATTGGAGAGACAGATCTGAACACAATATAATCTGCATACAAAGTAAGTGGGGGAGCTTACAAGAAAACTAATTACAGAAATATAGTGTGAGCACACAAATCATACAAGGGAAAAGTGGGAATCAGGCAAGGCTTCCAAGCTAAATCATGAGCAATAAGTAGGCATCAGACAGGCAAAAAAAAGAGAGTCAAAGAGTAAAACAATGCATTTCAAGCAAAAAAAGGCACAATGTATTGGAAAACTGTAAGAACAGTCCTCTATAACTACAGCAAACAGGTAGAATAGAGATTAAGTGAGATGGGCTAGAATCCACAGTCTTGGTGGTTTGTCGAATAGTTAGGGCATAAAAAGAAGTTTGGGAAGACTCATTTTTTGAGTAAGTGGTGGAATCATTTATTGACATTAGTAATACCAAAACAAGTAACAGTGTGAGACAGAAGAGAAGTCCGTCATACATAGAAGATTCCTGGATAGAGAGAAGGCCCTAACTCCAGAAATACATTTGGACTCTAAAAATCTTCTAAGAAGTCATCCACATAGAGGTGATAACTGATACTACACAAGTATGTGCAGTTAAGTCTGTGAGATTAAAAAGAGACATAGACAAGACTGAAGATTGAATCCTGAATAAATCCAATTTCTAAAGGTCAGCAAAAGAGCCCTAAGGAAAAAAAATCTGGGTAAGAACATTCAGAAAAGCAACCAGGGTCAAATGACACAGAGATATTCAAAACAAAAACTAGAAGTTATACTCTTTTTGCAACTACAGGTATAGTTAACAGCCATAGTCTAATTATTGTATATACAAATAAAACTAGAAATTCTTCTATACAAAGTTTAAAATGTGCAAAGATATCAAATGACTACTCCATTTTAGGAATATTACCATATAATGGGAAAAATGGTTTTAACTATTTAAATAGGGCCCATAAACATGCATAGGAGAGGGTTCACCTCAAATCATAGTGCTAATTAGATATACTATTAGGAGTATTTACTTATAATGGAAAAAAAAGTTTTGCTTACTAAACTTTGAGTTTAGTAATGAGTTGGGTGAATACTTTAAAAATAGCAGACATCATTTCTATAATTAGCTATTTTGAGCTTAAACCTAAATTATCAGCAGGTTAATTTGAAAAGTATTTTAATGGATATTATATAAGATTTATGTTTGCCAGTTGCTAAACTGTCACTATAACACAAAAAGTGATGGATAGGCAGCTCATACCTTAGAAATGTCATTTAGATCATCAGCCATGGCTGGCTAGAAATATCAAGCCAAGGAGCTTCAGTGTAACAATCCCTATTGTAGCTGGGGCCAAAAGAAAATAAAAGGAGAAGGGCTAGGGAGATAACTTGGTGTTCTAAATGCCTCATAAACCTGTCAGAACCCAGGTACCACATGCCCAGTACTCCATGCTGTGCCAGTCTCAGAACTCTGGGTGTGCTATGCCAGCCACCAAAACCAGGCATGATGGCACACACATGTAACCCCAGTGCTGGTGAGGCTAAGACAAAAGAATCACTGTAAGTCCAAGTTGCATAGTGAGATTCTGTTCCGAATAAATATTTTTTTTTTAAATGAGAATAGTCTCCTAGGTCACATCCCATTTAAATAATATTATGGTTATGATATGTTGTTATAATTTGGAAGGCTAGATCCAAACTTTATACTCATCCACATTTTGGCAACTGATACACAGTTTCATATTTAGTGATAATGATAATAAAGCTCTCCTCTATTAACTCCATATTATGTTCCAGGGTTTCATGCTAAGTACTTTTCATGGATCATCTCATTTAATATTCACAGCTATTACTATATCTAGTTTATACTTGGCACAATCAAATCTTAGAAAAGTTAAGTTGTTCAAGGTCACAGAATTTGGAGGAGACACAGCAGGATTCAGACACAGGCAACAATCTGTTGCTAGAAGACCAACTCTTATTAAATTCTCTCATATGAAAGAACATTCTCAAAGTACTCCAGATTGGTCAGTTTATCTCTTAGAAGACATAGAAAGTTGTGGGGTTTGGAAAAATTAGACTCCTCTTTAGAATCCAAATAAAAGAAATCCTAATGTCTTATTTTCTTATTTCCAATTCTATATGTTACATAAACATTTTCACTGTAGCAATTTGTAACTGTAAGAAAAAGAAGCATATAGAAGAGAAAGAATTTACTGTGCAATTGCCTAAGAAATTGGTAAGAAGTTTTCAGTTTCTATCATAAGGTTCTGTAGATAGTACAGGAAACAGACTGAATATTTAAAAAGTTTCCAAGTTATATCTTTGTTAAAACTAGCCTGTCTTTCATCACTATTATTTATCTCATAAAATGCCACAACATAAATTTTTAAATTTTTTTTCATATCTCTGCTATACATTACACTTTAAAGGTAAGTCACCTAATCTGTTTGGGGTAAAATGCAAATATTTCCTCTTGCTGATTCAACCAAACTATGCCCACTTCCTGCACCACTGAAAAACACTGCCTATATAAAGAGGCTCCAGGAAGAGTGATAAAAATAATACTTTGACATTATATTAAAGTGTAACTCTTCCCCTTGGGTCCACAAGAAGTAGTACTGTGTATGTTCCTAAATGCTAAGGAGAAATGAATGTTCCTCTGGTAATCTTCACACCCAGTAGGGGAAAAAAAACTCATGGCTCTCCTTTTTCTTTGTCTTTCTGCCAGCCTACTCCTACCAAGTCCAAGGATCAACTATCAGCAATCTACAACTTCTCCTGAGTAAAAGGTATTTAACCTTCATGAACATGAAGTATGCAGCTCTTTATATTTTTGTTCTATTTTCAGGTACGTAATATGCACTGGAGTGTCAGTCCACTCACATCAGTGCAAGCAAGAGGAACAGAAAAAAAGATCTTTAATTTATCTTTATGCTAAAGAAAATATTTTAAAAGCACCCAAAACATCCTACCCTTTTCACAGCCTTTCTCACATTTACCTCGTTTGCCCTCCAACCCTAGGATTAAAGATATCTGCTACTGCTATTATTCCTTACTTACAGATGAAAGTAAAACTATTAAATTAATTACCCCACACCTCCCAGTTTGTCAGAAGGACATTCAAAACTCAAATTCATACATTGTAGCTCCAAATACAGTATCTTTCATACTTTATGTATGAAAATATGTTTTGCAAATAAATGTAAAACAATCATTTAAGTCTACAAGTTGCACTGTACAAACAAGTCTATATCAAGATTTTATTCATTTTGGCATTCACTGCCCAGGAAAGAGACAAGACAAAACACCCAGATTACATAAAAAATGTAACAAGGGAAAAAACACGGTGAAAGGAAAGCAATATTCAATGGTTTTAACCAGAAATTACTTACATAATATGTGTAACTGTAACATCAAATGACAGGTAGTGGGTTTTTAAACAACCATACTATAATAAAATCTCCAAGTGTATGATATCTTCCAGTGGGAAATACTACCCTGATTCCAACTATGTTACCATTACTCAGAAAAGAATGCATCCAGTTTTGTTTTTTGCTTGTTTTGTTTGAAAGCTACTATAGAAGCAGAAGCTAATTGTAAGGATATGTTTCACTTCTGGAACCAGGCAAAAAAAATCATACAAAAAGTTTTCCTACAATTTAGAAGAGATGCACTATTTAAGTGGAAAATATTTGTCAGTGTCATAGGAATCATTTATTGAGTATATGCTATGTTAGGTTCACTAAAACTTTCATGTGTAGTCTCTCACTTTTAATCACAATAACCCCATCAGCATTATCGCCCCAGGTTTACAGATGAGGAAATAAAGCTTAGAGAGGTCAATTACCGCACCCAAGGTCAAACAGGCAGAACTAAGATTCAAATTCCAATCTTACAGATTCCAAAATCACCGTAAGAGGTGTACAAGCACTAGATGGCAGGTAGGCAGGCACTGTTCCAGACAAAACTACCAGCCTGGGAATTTCAAGTGTTTAGTCCATTTAGTCTAGCTCACTAGCTAGGACAATACCATCCTGCAGTTTATCATATGCAAGATACTCCTCTCAAAAAAGGCTACCATCTCTTAAGATATCTCATAATATGATCTTAATAATCATTCTAAATAAGAATTACAATGATTTTAAGTGGGAACAACATTAGCAACAAAAGTGTATACTGCTTTGGAAGAAATAGGAGTCGTTTAGATGAATAAATTCTGGGATACTTGTTAAAATTTATTGTTTTAAAAAAATTTTATTTACAACCAGACACTTAAGGTCTGAATCACTCAGATGCACTCAGGAAACTGTATCACCTTAATCAATCTACCAAGCACATACCAAGGCCTACTAGTGCACACTGCAATAAGAAAGACTATGGAGGCTGTCTTGGAAACTTCCTCCCCTGTCCACAAGGAGTTAGCAGGTTGTTTCAGACCAAGAATATAGTCAGTTATTACTGGGACAACCAAAATTGTCCTGTGCTATTTTTTTAGAATTTATGTGAGCTGTCCTACAAAAGAAGCTTGGTCTTTGATAAATAATTAAATCATTTTCCAAGCACCTTTTTTCACCTTGTTGTAAGCACCTCATGGTTGTGCTTGGACTAGCATTAGTATTGGTTTTCACGAATTAGTTTTCCTTATATTGAATTCGGAATTCTTCCTGACTCTTCGCTCCCTCCCTCTTCTCTCTGTTCTTGCCTCTTCAAACCGAAGTGGAAACTGCAGACTCAAACTCCCCAATGGTTCCAGCACCAAGAACTGGGCATGCTCAGAAGGCCAGGCAGGCTTTGGTTGCAACTGACAGTTCCCCGCCCCTGATTTGCCACTGACCCCTTCCCCCACTCCAACAAGAGATACTGAAATGTTTATCTGAAAGATACGAGGCCTCTTTTCCCGAGGATGACCCCATTTCAATTTCATGTTGCAGGGTCTGTCTTGCGAAACCCCTCCACAAGCCTGAGAAGACCGCATTATTTTTCAGCACCGGGGACAGAGCCGCGTCTCCATTAACATCCACCCTCCC
>PVKA01053626.1:0-11141 GCA_004027165.1 Ctenomys sociabilis | reverse complement strand
TTTACTCCCCTACTTCCCTCTTGTGATATTCTTCCAGTTAGCTTCATTTTTGGTGTTTGGTTTGGGATTTCAATGCAAGATTTAGATGAGATTAGAAGGGTAGAGCCCTGTGGTAGGATTAGTACCCTTATAAGAAAAGTAAGAAAGCAGAATCACTCCCCTCTTGGTTTGTGATGATACAGTAAGACAAACCTGAAATCAAGTTTTGACTAGACAAAAAATCTATTGATCTTAGAACTCCCACCTTTAGAACTGTGAGAAAAATGTTTCTTTTGTGAGCCTTCCAGTTTATAGTATTTTGTTAGCATCTGAACTGGAAAACTAGTCATAAAGATATGTTGAATGCTTACTATATATGTGAGGAATAGAATCTCCATATTAGTGAAATGAAGTATTATTAACCTCAGACTATAGCCATGAGAACCAAGATTTAGCATTTACCTCTTGTGGGGTAATAGAGAGTGAGCTGCTGAATTGATTTTGGAACTCAGGAAATTATGTCTAATGTTCTTGGTTTTAGTGGTGGAGATTTAGTGTAAGGATACAAGGCAGTATGCTGTGGACTGCAAAATGTATATCAGGTATACCATGGACTTCAGAGAAACATTATGAAGAGCCAAAATATGTATTTATGTGATCTCTTTTCATCTTTTTCAGGGAGATGATGAGATCCTTTTTGGGTTATTTAGTTATCTTTGTATATGCCTATTGACTAATTTTTCCTCTGAAAATATTCTAATTTAGAATGGATTGCTAATGTCCTGGTCTTCAATTCAATCCAAAGCAGTTATACAAGCATGTTTATGCATTGCAAAGTATGGTATAGAATCCATAAGAAGCTGGGCGGGTGTTGCACAACTAATCCCAACACTGAGGTAGCAGGATACTGAGGCAGGTGGGATTGCCACGGGTTTGAGGCCAGTTTATGTGACACTGTGAGTTCAAGACCAACCTAGATTGTTCAGTGAGCTCCCGTCTCAAAAAACCCAAAAATAAATAAATAACAGAAACCACCAGAAAAGGGGCTCGATGAGAACCAGAGGACACTTCCATTGCAGGGTAGGCGTGTTTATGGAGAATGATGAAGACACCAGGAACCGATGTTTGAGTGATCCTTATAGAGACACTTGCAGGAGCTGTCATTGAGGACTACATTTAATTTGAATTCACTCTCAACCCCTTCATAGCCTGCAGAAAATTGATTACTACTGTGACTCTCTAAATTGTGTCCTACCATGGGTAAGACCTCACTAATCCTAGATATGCTGGGATAGGTATCAGGAGTGTTCCATGCTGAATCTTGAATATTTAGGAGAGACAATGGCAGGAACAACTATGCCATTAGAAAATAGTGAAAAGAATATGAATAAGAACATTGCATTCTGAAGAGTCTCAAATTAAACACAGCATGACAAAAATAAGAATATAAGTTTGTTTTATGCTCAAGAAAAATCTAATAAGATCATGAATTTCATAAAATAGAAGACTCAAGTTATTTTGATAAAACAGTAAGAATTAGATATAAGAAATGATTATTGAGACAACGCAGTTTCATTGCAGATAAAAAATGTACTTCAAACAGCAAGTGACAGAATAGACAAAGGTTAAAATCAAATCACTACCATACCATGAAGGAATGGCTTGAGGTAGTCCTAATGAATATGGCTAAAATGATAAAGGAAGTCAAAATAATTAGAGGAGCTTTGCAGCAAAGGGTTTGTAACAAGAAGATGCATCCTTAAAATAGAGAAGCCAATAAATAGAAGGGAAGACATGTTCTGAATAGTAATTCAGTACTATTCTCCTGAAATGGAAAAAGACAAAACAAAACTAAATGAGCATGTTGGAAAGACAGTATGCCAGTATGATAGGGAATACATATATTTTCAAACATATATATATATATATATATATATATATATATATATATATATGTATATATAAATGTTATGTTCTGCTTAAGTTAAAAGGAGAGAAAGAAAGTTGGGGAGAGAGGGAGACAGAAGGAGAAATACTTAATTACTGTTAGGCAGACATGGACAACCTGAAAGAGGCCAAGAGGGCAGGATTTAGAAGCTCCTTGGACATCTGACAGCTTTCCAGTATTCAACATTGGGGAACATGGGACTTATGTTTAGAGTCCCAAAAGAATGTGCAACATCTGAAAAACACAATCAATCAAGTTTCCATTTATTTATAAAGACAGCAAGCATACATTTTTAAAGCTGAAAGTATTTATGGAATGTGACAAATTGCTTCATGAGGACAGAAATTCCATACAACAAACCATTCAAAAGAAAAATCAAGATACTGAGCTCAGTAATGGAGAACAGGTAAAATGACATATAGGATCATTGAAGCCAAAGAAATATTGAAAAGGACTGAATGATTAGAGGCTTAGGGTGGTGAAATAGGATGAAAATATTATACATTTCAGTGGAGAAGAATAGGAGAATGTTAAGGTATGTGTGAAAGGGGAATAGGAGGAAAGAAAGAAGGAACAATTTTTACATCCTTATCTTTCATGGCAAGAAGTCAGCTGATACACTCTGAGGCTGAAACACTGTCATAGTTTGTGTCTAGTTGCTACCCAAATGCCTCATGCAGTCATAGGGAAGACTTCTAGAGGTGGTGGTTAATCCATGATTCAATGCTGAGATTATGGATGTGAATGCTGCTGGGATTATGGATGTGCGTGCTACACCCACAGATAGCCTGAATTCAATGTAAGGAAGGGAGGCTTTCTCTCCAAGGGAGGCTTTCTCTCCAAGGGAGGCTTTCTCTCCGCCACTGCCGCTGCTGCAGTTGCGACTCTTCCCTTTCTGCTCTTGCTGTTTTGCTGCTTTCTGCTGCCATGAATGGCTGCCCTCTGAAATGTGCCACTTTGCCTTGGAGCCAGCCAAGTATGGACTGAAAGTTCCATAAACTGTGAGCTAAGTAAACCTTTCCTTCCTTAATTCTGGATGTCAGGTATTTTGTCCCAGCAATGAGAGAAAAGTAACCGAGACAAACACAATGGCTCTACTATCCTAGTGTACTTCATCTTTGTCCTTGAGTAAAAGGCATGTAGTATTTTGGGGTGAATAGCCACTTATCTGAAGTTCAATGATTCCTTTCAGTTTACTTCACATTATTTTCCTTCATTAAATTGATGTAAAGTTGAAAGTAGTGCTTACAATTAAAATACTATTTATGGTGTATCTGAATGTCGGAAGGTTATTTCTATACATCTTTACTTCACAGCCTGAGATTGAGTATGGTTGGAGCAAAGATTTTCATCTTTTTTCTGTTTTTTTCTCATGTAAGAAGAATGTGGAGGCTGTCCTCTGAACTCAGGCCCGGGGAGGGTTGCAGGAGTCTGTATTTGCCACAAGCCCTGAGCAGTTGCTGTCGATGGACCTTCCTGAAACAAATAAGTGGATGTGGGCGATGAGCTCCTCCTCACCCGACTACCGGAGTTAGATTTCTGACACTACCACTGAGTGGCTTTGTGATTTTAAGCAAGTACTGTGCCAGAATTTCCTCTTACTACCCGGCATGAACCAGGCAGTATGTAGTTTGAGATTAATAACAGCTCCCTGTAAAATGCTCTGAATAATACCTGACACAAAAGTTAACTATTTTAAATCTTCTTATACAAAGTCTACATCAGCCTTGGATCTGAAACCCAACCTTTATGAATTTTGATTTTTCTGTCTGTAAAAACTATTATTTCTACATGTACAAGGCCCTGGGCTCAATCCCCAGTACCACAAAACAAACAAAAAAATCAACAAAAAAACTTAGTAAGAGTAATGGCAATAAATAGAAATAACTTATATAAGACGTGCGCAGTACATGGTGTGGCATGAACAGCCAGTAAATGACAATGTTGGAGGAGGATAGTTAGCTGTGTAAATTACAACATAATATTGCTATCGGTTGCTCCCACATACCTACATAGTCTCAGCTCTGCCAATTCATTTGTTCAGCTATTTTCACTTATGTTTTATTCATTCACTCAATAACTAATTTTTGAGTTTTTCCTGCATATTAGATTCCTGGAACAGGCACTGGAATTGGTTCAATAAACAAGACAGTCCTAGCAGAGCTTTTATTCTAGTGGGAGAGAAGAAACAAAGGAGCGATATGCAAAATAATAATAAGCATTGTGGAGAAACCTAAAGCAAAATGAGGACAGGAAAAATGACACTAAGGTGCAGAGAGAGGTTGCTGAGGAGGGGGCTCTTGGAGGGAGGTAATCTCTGAGAAAAGGTTAATTGATTAATACACTGAGGAATAAGGCCCTGAGTTATTTCTAGTGCTTCTCCTGAGTGGAGAGCTCAGGATACTCAGTTCCGAGGGAGCTCAGTATGGTGCCAGGAGATGGAACTGGGAAGAAGGGCAGGAGCAATTCTGTTTCCCAAACTCAGAGCCACAGTTCATTAGTAGATTGTAGGCAGCATTAAAAAAATTAGAGGAAATGGTATACTGGGAAGGCAGTATTGCTTTGTGGGGCTAAACAAGTAGACACACTTGAACATATATCTCAGACTAAGTTATTATTTAAAAATAATGTTTTTCTTATGGATACCAGTATGGAATATTTCAAATACATTTGCATGAGTCATGTAGACCCTTGTGTTATTAGGGGTGTGTGATTTACTCTGAAGGTCAGGAAGCGAGTGACAGACTTGGAATTGTGGAATGATGTGGTCCTTGTTTTCCAGGCCTTTGGCTGCTGTGTAGACAGCTGATTGAGGGGAGAAGCAAGAGTGAAAGAAAAGCGATGACTTCGTGCCACATTATCTCTCCTGTTGCCGCGTGGTTGGCAGAAGAATCGTTGTGTTCTCGAAGATGTCCATGTTCTGATCCAGGAGATTGTAGCTATGTTATGTTTTGTAGTTAAAAGTATATTGTAGTCATGATTAAAGCTGTCATGGTGTGACCACTAACCCCGACATGCCAACTTCAGTGGGCTAAGAACTGCTTGGCAGATTAGTGACGCTTTTAGAACTGAAGAAGGCCAGCCAAATAGCTGAGTGGATTAAAGCACTTGCAAGCAGGGACCTGGGGTTCGGTCCCGGGGCCTATCATGCCCCACCCCATGGTAACTCTGAGCTAGCAATTGAGACTGGGCGTGGTGGTGTGTGCCTGAAATCCCAGCACTTGGGAGGCTGTAAAACAAGCAGATCACTATGAGTCCGATCTAGTAGTGGGACCCTAACACCCTGTAGACCGTTCCTTAAAAATACAGAAAAAAAACCCCCAACCAAATAATAATAATAATAGAAGCTGGAAGAAGGAAATGGGCCCTTTAATTTACAGAGACAAATTCTGCCCCTTAACACTTTGGTTTTGGCCTGGCAGTATCTGTACCAGATGTCTGACACACAGAGCTGTACTTCTCAGTGCTTTTTACTCTCCATCTATGGTATTTTGTTATGGTATCAATAGAAAACCGTTACAGACATGTGGCCTATTCAACCTGTCTTTGCCAGCTTCCCTCCCACAGAACCCTTCAGCATGCTGATTTAAGTTTCCTTAGCTGCCCTAGTTGCCTCCGGCTTCCTCAGAGTCCTTCATTTCTTATTGCTATTTGCTTTAAGTTTAGTTGCCATTCTATAGTCGTATTTCTTTCTTAGTTGTGCTTAGCAGGACCCACTAGCAGTGTTGGCATGCTCATTCTGAAAACTTTTGCTGTCCAAAGGGTAGAATGAAACTGAGGAAATTTGAGGAAAGAAACTGAGCTTGGTGGAAAAATTGCAATTAGTCCCTTTCATTAAGTGAACTTGTTTTATTTTCATTAAAATGCCCAAACAGGTGGATTATCTCATCACTGCTCAATTCAATGATGAAAAAAGTGGTGATTAATTCATTCCAGGTTTATCATAATGAAGGACGATGGTTTAATTTCCCAACTTTGAATATGGGACTGAGGAAATAACGTTTAATCAACTCTATAAATAGAAAGGCAATAATAGAGCCAACTTCTCTGCATTTTGTCTTTATTGGCTAGACTACTGTTTCTCAATTACCTATTAGCCAGATGGTCTTCAAGTAGAAAAGAGGTATTATCATTGTTATGAATGAAAGGACATCATTTGATTGGTTCAAAGAAGAATAGTAAGGATAAATTATTTATTATAATTTACTCAACAATGATGTGTTGAAGAAGCTCTATGATCTTGACAGTGTTCTCATATGAAAACCTGTTTTAACTCTCAAAATGTCTGTTTTGATGGGGGGGTATTAGTGAATGCTGGAGAAGCTAACCAAAGAATTCTGGGAGATGATTGGATCTGTCCAAAATAATCAGTGGAAACTAGAACTCGTGTTGTCTGATTTCTTCATTGGCATTTTTACCAGTTGCCAAGGTATTCATCTTACTTGTGTGGTGTCTTGGGGGGAAGTGATTCATAGGAGTTTAGTAGTATTGATCCTTTGAAACTACTTAGTTTTTAAGTCCTTCCCATCATTCAACTAGAGCTATTCTCTTTTCAGTAACTGGTAAATGAATAATTAGTACACTTTAACTACTTCCTAATTCGGAGCATTGTTCTCTAACGTTGCTTTTTTTTCCTCCACTAAGAAACCATTTGGGGTCATGTCCCACCAAAGGAGCAGCCTGCATGAGCTTTGTGATGGCCTCTGTTACTGAATCTGATGTATCTGGGATGGCTCAGGTGCTGAAATTCTAACTCTTGAGCACATTCCACATTGTTATGAAAATATAAGTAATATGGTCTTAGTCCGTGGAGCTCATTTCAAAAATAGTGTTTCAAGTCTGCTATTAATGTGCTGATAAACATGGAATAATACACAAACTTATATGATGCATATAGTGCCCAGGAACCTGGACTTATGTGAGATTTTCATTTGTGGAGCATCAGCCAAGTTTTAAAGTAGCAGATTTTATAAAAAAGAATAGGATCATGTCAACTTAATGGATTGTATAATTTATTATTTCTGTAAGTTCCCTGTCCAAGTCTTCATAACATTAATTATGCTCTGCCATTATAAAAAAGTGCTAGTTTTTAATTTGGTAAGTAGATCAATTACTTTTGCATATTATTCATAGAACACAAATTACAATGCATTATGTTTTTTTCCCTCATGAAGCTTTTGGGACTTTACAGTCTGTTTATTGAACCCATTAAAAATGCTGTAACCATATAATTATAGAAATTTTTTAAACTTCATATTAGATAGTTTATTGGATACATAAAGTTTTCCCATTACCCAAGATAATTTTAAATGAAAAGGTTTTTAAAAAGAAAATAAAAACCATGTAAATGTGCAAAGTAAGCAGAAGTCTTACTGCTCAGCAAAAATATAATTTCATAGTTTAAATATGATCAGGGTAGAGAGGAAGTTTGGGGGCACTTGGTTGAAAGTGTTTTGGAGCCTAGAGTGGACCTTGTCCTGGCCTATGGGGCCCATGTTTGGCAGGGAGAAGACGCTTCAACTCTTGATGCCATCTGATTCCTCCTGTTGCTCAAAACTCTTTCTCCTTCTAGTCATTCAACTGCAGAAACCATGCACAGCAGGATGCTGGGATGCAAGCTTCCCCTGAGAATGTACTGGAAAGCCAGAGGATGCTGACACTTGCCATTTAAGCTTCATCTGCGGTGGTTTTTCTATCATTGTAGTGAACTGCATGGAGGGTGATCCACGGTTAATCCTGGTTCTTCAGCTAACTACTTTTATTACCTTGAACAGGCCACTGAGTCATTCAGGGCCTCAGTTTTCTCTTTAGGTGTAACTATCAGGGAGAATTGTAGATTTGGCCTCAATCATTTTGTGATGAAAGTTAGGTATAAAATATACGGATCAATGCCCAACGCAGTAGCAAGCATGGGTCACTAATGATCATGAGCCATGCATGGTACTGGACTGCGGACTCTGAGGTCCTCGTGCCACGTCCACAGGCGCTGGCAGTGTCCCTGGCACACAGTAGCTGCACAGTGAGGAGGCCAAATGGAGAGGCCTGATGTGCCTCTGCACAGTGCATTTTATAAACGCCAGACAGTAATGACTGGTATTAAAAATGTTATATTTTCCAATGACCTATGATGTAGAAAGTGTATTTTAATAAAATATACAGATATTTAATAAAATATATCAGATTGGAATTATACCTTCCTAAAGAGGAAGGAGCAGGTAGAGAGGGGAGAACAGGGAGACAAAAAGAATTATGATGTGTGACATACATGTGCCAGCCTCGTGGGGAATATAACCATTGCATGCTGCACGTATATTCTAATAAAAGTTTTCAAAGGTGTTAAGGTCAAAATGTTTATTTCAAAGATGTTATTTCCATTAAGAGAAAATAAACATGCAAAGTTATATTTGGAGGCATGAAAATTATGAAGAAGAATCTATCTCAAATTTTTCATTTATTTTGGCTATCTAACGAAGTTCTATTACTAAGCACTGAAAATTGGCCGAGTCTTGGTTGACCCATCCCCCTTCTCATGGGGCCCACCCTTTATGTCCATTCTTAGCTCCCCCATCCCGGCTCTATTCCTATCCACAAACGTTGAGCACTTCATTAAATTCTATGTGGTTTACTTATCTGCTATGTTTGTTTCATATTATCTGCTTGCTCCCAGCTTAGAATGTAAACTAAGACCTGCGGGAAGGAGGAGCTTTGCTTTGCTATTACATTCCAAGTGCTTGGAATAAAACTGGGTTAATAGTACTGAGACACAACAAACATTTACTAAATAAATAGCAAACTAATATCATATGTTGAATTCTGTATTTCTCTATATTTTTGAAGTGGGAATCAAACTCCAGACCTCATGCTTCCCAGGCAGGCACTGTGCTGCTGAGCTATATCCCCAGCCTCTCTATGTTCATCTCCGTATAGAAAACTTTTAAGCTTGCAGGAACAGGATTTTGGGGGACCGTCATGGAGGCTCCATGCTTTTAGTCCTAAGCAGTCACTCCAGACTCCTCATGCTTATTCATCTAAGGCTATACCTTCTTTGATAACACTGAGCTTAGTAATAAGACTGGCCTTAATCAGAAGTACTGCGATCTTTCCGGGACATAGAGTGTTTGGAGAGGATACGACTGTTCAAGTAAGTTAATGTCAGCAACATATGTACCTAAGGGCTTTCCTCTCTATAGGAAGCCCTGTGATGTGCTACTTCCCGGTGCAGATGGGGCAACTCCTGTGCAAGACACACAAGAAACGCCTTGGCTGTTATCAGGCTGGACCATCTCAATCCATTTGCCAGGAGCCCAGCTTTCAATGGAGGGCACATGTGACCTTTGTGGGTCTAACGTTAGAAAGAGAATTGAAGATTTAAAATGGATTGAGGTTCTAGGACTCTCCACTATTGAAATGCAAGTGATAAGATGGCTATATTTTTCTTCAGATTTTTTCAAATTAAATCTTTCAAAACGGTAATCTCTTTCCTAAATGTTAGTGTTGCATTTTATCTCTAAAAGTGATGCTAATGAACTAGTTTTTTTTAACTAGTCCAATCTTAAGGAAAAGAGGTATTAATAACTCCAGTAGTCTGTGGTACAAAGGAAAAAATGCTCTTGAAAATATTCTCCAAAGGAAAAGGAAACAGAATGAATGCTATTCTCAGGGTCATGATGAGATGGGTATGAGGGGATGAGATTCCCCTCATACACTGAGACTCTAGGGATAAATGGGGCTGACTAGTATTTCAGGATGGGGTTCACTTGGAGTCTCTCTTCTCTCTTATCATTTCCACTGGTCTTGGCCTTTTGGTGCATTGAAAGAACTTAGACAATAGACAGAAGGATCTTGATTTGAAATATAAGCAGTGACTTCTCTTAGAAGAGTAGAAAGGCTGTTCAGAAAGGAACTTTACAGACTTAGGGTTTGCATGTGTATCTGAAAAGAATCCCTTTAAAATTTTTGTTGCTATGGAATAAAATTATAATTGAGAGCATAAAATAATTTTAATCTTGCCAATTCTCTTTCCCTTATAGAACTCGACACAGTTTTGCAAAAATAATCATGTTGGTTTTGCTATAAGACAGACAAATGTGAATGTGATGGCTTCCATAGTTGAGCTTATCACAAAGAAAATAAAAGCTAGCAAAAACTAGTCTGTGTTATCTGTAGGATTTCCCTAAGTGACTGAAGTGATCCTACCAGATTCCTCCCAGAGAATCAAAGAATAGACCAGAGAGATCACTTGTCCAGGTGATGCAAGAGAGGGTGTGTTGAGCTTTCTAAAGCTGATGTCTTCCTGAGGCCAAGTTGGCTTCCCATGGCCCTTCTTGATTGCTTCAGCTTCTTTGTACTTCTAGTTCAAGCCCATTCAGTTTCTAGTCATGGGTCTGCCACAAACTTCAGTTTCTGTCACTTGAAGAATAGTTTTGCTTATAGAAAATATGTATATTTGTAAGTCTTTAGTCATGTTTACCTCTGACTGACATGGCCTTAAATGTATCATGTTTTTAAGAGTCACTTCTTCCTCCTGGATATGAGCTATTTTTATTTTATTTTATTTTTATTTATTTATTTATTTTTTATTTTGGGCCCACTTTAATTGTAAAAAAAATATGTTACATGCACACAGAATTGATCTTTCTCTTAATAGCAATAACAAGAAAATGTAATTGAAGAGACATATGTTCACTCTAGGAAACAAATTTCTTGAGAAGAATTGTTTACCTATTGGAATGTCAGGTACCTGGAGACTCATACTTAAGTAAAAAGTATTCTGAGAAAAAGAGTTTTAGAAGTTGGTGTGATTTTAGGTCAGAGTTATTGGCCACCCAAAAATATTTGAGATCTGTTCCACCAGAAGGACAAATTAATGAAGTCGAACAATTTTAATTATATTACCTATCATGAATATTTTTGTGGTCTTATTGGGCCAGAGACACCCAAATGCTCTCCTTATCACTCGATGAACTGTCCCTGTAGTGTTCCATGTTTTATTTTTTATTTTATTTTATTTTTATTTTTATTTTTTCATTTATTTTTATTTTATTAAAATACAAATGTCAATCAGACAGTTTCAAGACACCTTAACCATACACATTTGATGAATTAATACATTGCAAACTGTTTTCATAACGTTTTGGTATTGTACAAGGTGCATACATGATATTATATTTACAGATATTATTTTAGCAGATATCTCTTATCAGTGAATTAAGAG
>PVKA01053625.1:0-11141 GCA_004027165.1 Ctenomys sociabilis | reverse complement strand
CAGGAAAAGGGGGAAGCAGGCATAACTCACGACCATCTTCTCTTTATGGTTGTTGAGCTCCAGGGAGAAGGCAAACTGTGAGCCTCGTCTTCTACACAAGTCCTAGAGGGAGGAAAAATCCAACCTGATAACCGGTAGGCAAAGAGTAGTTACGGTATGATCGGTCTTATAAAAACCACAAAGCTTTGGCTTCAGGATTACTGGGGTCCCAACCCCGGCTTCAAAGTGCTGACTCTCAGATACCCGTAAGGAACCACTGTCTGCCCAGTTACGTCTTCTGTAAGATGAGAAACACTGCCACCAGCAGTTGAGAATGACATACAAAGAATGTGGCACCCTATCTAGGTAGTGCTCAGTCATTAGCATTCATTATCTTACTAGTACTATTACCTAATGCTTCCACCATCATTCTTGGAATGCACTAACTTCCTAATACATAATAATAGCAAGTGTATCTATAACACATCATGAACACTTCTCTAAGCTCTTCACTTGTGTTTTGATGTAGTCATTGTAACTAACAAAGTAGCTGATATGTTTCCCCATTACACAGACAGGAACCTTGAGGCTAGAGAAATTAAATACTTGTCCAAGATTGCATAGCTAGTAAATTGCAGGACCAACAGCTGAAACTGAGCCAAGCTATCAAGTCTCAAGTCCATTCTCTTAACCATGATATTCCTTTCTGGGAAGTAACCATTGTGACATCTCCTTGGCTCCCCTGCCTCTGTGGTACACATTGAGCAGATAAGGAAAGAGCATAAGCAAGCCCTGACCTGAAAGCACATGGAGAATGCATACCTCAGCCCCATGAGGCCACAGGAACAAATATAAAACCATATGGACCCAGCAGCACCTCACACCTTTTTTAAACAAAGTACAGCCAGAGCCAGGGGCTGCAGAGTGGATGGTAAAATCTGAGACGTCTTGGAAAAGGAAATGAGCTGGGAGCCCATTTGACAGCTACGGCAGTCAACAGGGAATTATCTGACTCACATGCCCCTGCCATCTCTGGAGTCTCCAGAGCCCTAAAAAGAGGGAGAGAACTCTTTAAAGCCTACTGCACTTCATAAACACTGGATGTTATCAAAGGTCCTTATCGCACAGTAAGGACCTCAAGTCCCGGGCAAGGACGTGAACTGGTGGAGCTCACAGATGCTGACCGTGCCAGGCATCCAGGGACAGCTGGCAGCAGCTGTGGGGAAGGATGTGGACGGCAGTGGGGACAGAAAGGACTGGAGAAACGACACGGATAAAGTGCTTGCGTGCAGCACATTCATAGATGATACCTGCTGGATAATTATTGTTGATAATCATCGCATTAGAACATGGAGGACTGCCCTTGAGGTGAAGAGGTCAATTTAAAGATTATCTCACAATCTAGGCCAGTGAGGGCAAAACTTTGAGAGCTTACAGTGATCCCAACAGTGTCATGTACTGTGGCATGTGTGCCGTGGGTTTGACACAGCTGCCCTAGGTGGTCATGACTGGACTCTGAATGAGGTCTGTGGCCTTGGTGGAATAGAGGAGGGAATGCACAGACACCTCAGAGATAAAACTACTGTGGCCATGCAGGCAGGGAAGGAGGCAGAGGCCAGGGAGCGAGGAGGGGAGCCCAGCGCTGGATCCCTTGTCAGTTCAGCTCTCTTCATGGCAGAGTTTGGACTCCACTGAGCGCAGATGCTCTCCCCTCTCTCCAGCTGGGCACATCTGGTTTTTGAGATGAAAAGATCCAACGTGTCAGGTTTAAACGCTTGGACTAACCAGCTGACGAGGAGAAAGAAAGACTGAGAAGCGAGTTGGTGCCCCCCGGGGGAGGAAAATGATCTTCCCAATAATAAACATGGAGCTGTGGCCAGCTGAGTCATGATGGTCCTTGTTTCTCCGGCTGGAATTTTATAGGCAGACGCTGGAAAGTTGGCCTGAAGTTGTAACCGTGTGGTTCACATGATCCCTACTTCATTTGAGATTCTTTTCTAATATTAACCCAGTGAGAAATGTATGAGGGAGCTTCTGAGCTCAGCTTTTGGCCTGAGAATTCATTGGTACCTGGACAATCCTAATGAAAAGCCCTGTCTATAGGATACAAAATTAGAGGTGGCAGTGATCGAAATGGGGACACCCTGGGAGTCAGCTTCATGGCCACTACACTGCCTGCTGGGTGACATTTGTGCTGTGGCAACCTGGCAAATTTTGGAATTCTCTCCATTATTCCACACTACTTTGAGGAAACTACTTAAAATTAATTCACAGTAAGACATGAGGATTTGGAAGTTTAAAGTGCTCTCTACATTAGGAAAAGCCATGAGGTAAAGAAAGCAGTAAGGCTATGGGGTGCTGGATCTCAGAAACTGCCCTTGATGGTATGGGAGTCACTCCAATTTATCCACCAGAAATGCATTTGTACCCGCATCCATGACTGACCTCATTCTTCAAAGCCCAAGCCAGTTACCTAGGCTGTTCACTCTTCATCATGGATCCCAACCCTTACCAATCTCCCTGACACTCAACTTTTCTTGGATTCACTGAACGTTCATAACTTTACATGCGTGTAGAGCCTCCAAAGCAAACCAGCTACCATCTCCCCTTGGATGCCATGGGAAGCATGCAGCTGAATCTCTACAGATGCAATAGTCTGGGTTTCAGTCCCAATTTCATCATTTATTAGCTAAGGGCCTTCAGGCTTAATCATGCAACACCTCAGTTTTCAGATTTGTAAACTGGCCTTTTTCATTCTCACAGAGAAACCATGAGA
This sequence comes from Ctenomys sociabilis, assembly GCA_004027165.1. NCBI lineage: Eukaryota > Metazoa > Chordata > Mammalia > Rodentia > Ctenomyidae > Ctenomys > Ctenomys sociabilis. The sequence continues at coordinate 8,386 of PVKA01053625.1, read as the reverse complement.
ATTAAGTGAAACCACACACAGAAGATGCCAAGATTCAATGGGACTTTAATAAAAGCTCCTCCTCCGTGGGATGAACCCAAGCCCCCCGCGCTAAACTGCATCCCACAGTACTCTCCCTTCTCCCCTTCTGGAGACAAATCTCTCAAAGACACTAAGTTGCCCAGGCTGGACTCAAACTTGCCATCCTCCTTTTGAGTTTCTTCACCTGCTGGAATCATAGGAATACACCACCACATCCAGTTCTATGTCTTTTATTTTGTCAAGCTCCTAAACTAATGAGAGGAGAGCATATTCTAGTCTGGTTATTTCTAAAACTCTAGGCATTTATAGTCAACTGAGTTCATTGCTGCTGTTGCTGTTTTGATGTGGGGGTGGGATACTAATTGCTACCTATAATATGAAGTGTTTTAACATTTTTAGAAACTATTTAGTTAAAAGTAAAATCTGCATTACAACTGTAAATTAAAAAATCAGGGCTTGGGAGATGGCTCAGTGAAATAAGTGCTTGCCTGGCAAGTAGAGGGGCCTGAGTTCAATCCCCAGTTCCGCCAAAAAAAAAAAAAAAAAAAAAGAAAAATCAGTATCTCTTCCTCTAAATAGAAGGCAAAACTAAATGCCACAAGATAAAGCAATATTATTCAAGTTTAAGTAGTCCCTAAGTATCATATTTACTCTCTTTCTCTTGAAAAGAGAGCATCATAGAGTGAGAGACAGGATTTATAGATATTTACTTAAGAAAGTGACAGTATTTCCTTGACGTAACTAGGAGAGAAGATTGGAAGCTGGAAAAATTAGGATGGTTCTTACTGGACCAGCACATTTGGAAAGTAATTTAAAATCTTTGTGATTTGGTATGCTCATATATGCAGTGAAATATTAATACTCAAGGCAGGATACTTGCACAGATCCAAAAAACTGTATAAAGTACTTAGCTAAGTGCCTTGAATTCAAAACAGAAGAGCAAAATGACACTGACAGGGGAAATTGCCCTGTCAAAGTGCAGATAAATAAAATGAAGGGCACGTTGTTTGTGTGTCCACCACTTAATTTTGTGGAACAAAGATGCTCTGTGATTCTCATCCCAGACATCTGGACAACCTGTCAGCACATAACTGGGTGGTTTTGAAACACCCCAGAATTATATAACATTGGATGGTAACCAGGCCTATTGGACTTTCTTCTTTTAGTCCTTATTATATTGAATTCAGTTTTGAATCATTCAAAGTTAATGTTTTTAAAGACTGAGAAAATACAACCAAGCAGAGGAGGAAAAAAAAAAATCACTCGCCATTCTACTAGCCAGATACAAAAATTGTAGGTATTTTCAAGTTTATTCTTTTAGACCTTTCTATGCAGACTGTAGTTGTGTAACTGTTTCTCAAGTAGAAAGTCACTCTACACTTTTGTTATCAACTTTGTTAATCTAAAAAAATGAAGCATGTACTCACACAAACATTTATCAACAAGTATGCATGATTCCCCAGATTCTAATGGTACATCTTATGGATGTAGCAGGGTTTACTCTGCCAATTCTCTACTATTATGTATATTTCTCTTCCTTGGATTGGTATCTGCTATTTAAGATAATGCACTTAGCTTCCCTTAAACAGAGCTATTACATAACAACAGTTTCTTCTACATAAGTTATAGAACATAGAATTTCTAGTCAAAAGTACAGACAATATAAGGCACTGTTAGACTTCGACATTTTAGTCTTAGGAAACTTAATAACAATTTATAGTAATAGTATAAACACATTTTTGCAGTGCCCATGCCTAAACTAGGCAGTATTAAATAAAGATAGGTGAAAACAATATTGTTGTACTTGCCATATTTCTTAATAATTGTTGACAATTTTAGCTTTTCCTGATATGACTTCTGTATAACACTTGTGCTTGTTTTTCTCTTTGGGTAGTGATTTAATTTTCATTGACTTGAAAGAAGTCTTTGTATATTAAATTATATGTTGTATATAATTTAAATATAATTAGTTTCCTTTAAACAGAGGAATATTAAATATATAATTTAATATTAAATTATATATTGTATATAATTTATATATGATATACATTGCCAGTAGTTCATTGAGTTTTTATTTTTTACACAAGCCACATATGATGGTTAGAATATTAGAAATACTATTTAGTCATATCAGTTAGTGATCTCTTGTATAATTCGGATAAGCTGACAACATTTCACCCTACAAATTATTATATAAATCTTGCATATATTTTTCCAGTGCTTCCACAAGTTGAACTCTACAAATAGTACACAAAATAATTATATTATAAAAATTTAAATAAGGGCCAGGGATATAGCTCAGTAGAATAAGCACTTGACTGGCAAGCTCAAGGCCCTGAGTTGAATTTCCAGTACTGCAAAAAATAAAATAAAATAAGGGTCTGGGGAGCTGACTTAGTGGAATAAATACTTCCCTGGCAATACAAGGGCCTGAGTTCAATCCCCAGTTCCTCAAAATAAATAAACAAACAAACAAATAAATATTTATGGTAAGAATAAGGTCAATATATCTTTGTTAACTTAATCATAACACTCAGGGTCATATCTTAAATCTGATGAAACTGAATTTATTCATCAGTGGCTGATCACAAAACCATATATTTACTTGACTCTGGTATTTCTACTCAGGTGTTTTGCAGCATCTTAAATGTAACAGACACAAAATTGAGTTTTTATATTCCTTTCAAAGCTTACCCCTTGCTACAGCACTAATGTATCTCCTCAAAGTTCACTTGTTGGAAATGCTGTTCCCAAATTCATATGGAGCTGGGCCTTTTGAGAGGCAATTGGAATCAGGTAGGGTCGGAGGTGTGGGCCCCATGATGGTGCTCATGGCTTTCCAAGAAGGGATCCAGAGGCCCCAGGTTCTCCCCTCTCATTAAGGGACATCCTCTGCCATGAGAGAGCTCTGCAGAAAGACCTGGCTGGACACCAGTGCCCACCTCCTGAGCCCTGATTTAAATAAAATTCTATTTTTCATGAATTGTCTTGTCTTTGGCAATCAGTTAGAACAGAGGGTAAGACATCTTCTTATATCCTCACCATTCAGTTAATGCAACTCGGCCTTTCTGTCTGCTCACAATGGTGGAAACATTTGTTATCATTTAATAAGTGTGGCAAATGTTTTACTTTTTCATCCTTTTTTATAGTTCATCCACCTCCTCCCCACTAAACTATGTTGTCTATGAAGACAGCATGATGTCTGTTACTGTTTCTCACTACTGGGTTGCTAACACCGAGAACAGTACCTGGTGCTTGACAGAAACTCAACAACTATTTGTTGAGCCAATGAACTAACTCGAGACACACCTCTCTTCCCTTTTGTGGCAGTGCTGGGGATGGAACCCAATCTACCGTTGCGCTATAGATCCAGGCTGATAGCCCCCTCTTTTATTATCACTGTCAAACTCAATCCATTCCCCAACCCCCAGAGGTAACTAACAGTAAATAAAGTAAGTTGAAGCACATTACATACAAAAAAAATTCTTAATGTAGAAAAAAGTAAGTGCCAAAATAAAATTATGGAAGAACACACACCAAACTGAAATGCTGTTATTCCATCTGGAACTTATTATTCTGCAAAGTGTGAGGGGAGAACAGATTTTTTTTCCCCAAGTGACTATCCAGTTGTGCTATTATTATAAAAAATTCACTGATCCCCCACTGATCTCTTATGCCACTTTTAACATATAATACATCTGTCTCTACTCAGGTTCCTGGACAGTCTCTTCCTGCAATGCATGATTTTAAAATTATAGGTTTATAGTGAACTTGCCATTGCTTGGTAATCTCTTCCAAAATGTCCTTGGCTATTTTCATGAGTTTATTCTCTCAGATAGCTCTTGGAATTAAATTCTTAGGTTAAGGAGTTAGAATTGCTGATATTTCACTATATATAATTACATATTCTTTTATGGAGGATTGACATGTCCATGTTACTGTCTATCTTGGAATATAGCATTTCTTCCTAGTAACTCTTGTTTTTCATGGTGCAGGGTATAGTCATTTTGCCTTTCTTAAATTTAGTACATTTATATTAACATTTCAGATTAATTTTTAATATAGTTTTTACTGACCTGCAGAACAGCAGTTCATTGTTGTGCATTTATTTTTATATGAACAAATGCATGAAGTACTATTGTTGCAGATTTGATTTTGTTTATCATCATTATTGCTATTGTTGTCATTATTGTTCCTGATGTTGTCTTTCCTGCTTGTCTCTTTCATTTTCCAGACAAAATCTCATCATCCAAACTAGTAGCAATTTTGTCACCATTTTGAGGAACCTGCATTCCCCAGAACCCAGAAACTGAGATAGTGGTTTCTGTACGGACACTGTCTTTGATAGGAAGTGTAAGAGCTTTTGCACTCTGGTAGCAAAGCAATCGAATTGGCTGGCTGGCTGGCTGGTCTCACAGAATGAGCGAGCACATCCATCATACTCCTGTGGCTTATGAACATAGAGACAAGAATCTACTTCCTTCCATTTACCACTCACTTATCCAAATTTCATGCCAAAAAAGGTTAATTTTGCCTCACTTCTGGGTTTTGTACGTTGGGCCATTGAGTATTGTCCCAGCATTTTCATGTTATATGATTATAGGGAAAACTCCTCAGGGGGAAAGGCATGGTTCACAAGAGTATAGCAGCAATAAGTCATTCTGAGCGTACACAGAGCAGTGCTTGCTGGAATAAGGGACAGATGAGGCAATGAGGAGTCTGAAGTGGTATTCAATGCTTGGTACAGTCCACCCCTTGAACAAGGATCCTCTAGCATCTACCATAATATCCTGCTCTCATTGTGCAATGGGCAGCCAAATGCAGCACCCTCACTTCATCTCTGACAGACAAAGGTATCACAAGTCCTAGCTTTCATTTAATCACTTAATGATATTTCCTGTCATAATCTAAGCAAGATTTTATAAAATGATGAAAGAAATGAACACCAGTATCTGTTGCTATAGCTTCAGTGAATATCTCCCACTTCTTACTAGAGAGCCTACTGATTTCTTTTTTCTTCAGGATGCCTGCAGAGCCACTCACAGTGATTCTGATGTGATTTTCACATGTGTATTATACATGTGCACCATATGTGCATTTATATTGAAATTCAGTTTCTTCTAAGCAAGCACTGAATCAGATCTTGCATTTTTAAATCTGTGCACAGAACAGTGCCTCATGGAATAAGAGACAGATGAAAAGGAGAACAATTAGGGAATTTAAAACATTTAATGTGATAATCACCCAAAGAAGTATACAGGTTCAGCATGCTTTGGCTTCTATTTTCCTGCTATCCCTTAATCTGTTCTGCCTTCTTTTGTATTAAGTGATTTTTAGTACTTTATTTTTCTCCACTATTGGCTCAGTAGCTATATTCCTTTGACCTATACCTCTTAGTGATTGCTTTAGGATTAAAAAAGCAAAAACTTACTATATCCCACCTCCAAATTATGCTGCTTCAGGTGCTGGGCAAGACTTTACAATTGGACACTGCAATATCCTCCACTTATGCTTTGGCCTAATATTGTAAATTTTATTGCTACCAATGTTCAGATTTCACAATTCAGTGTAAATTTTATTTTAATGTCATTTAAAGAGAATAACAGTGAGAAAATTTTCTTCTGTAGTCACCATCTCTGGAAGTCATTCCTTTGTATAGATGTAAATACCCATCTGGTAACATTTTCCTTCTGGCTAAAGAATTTTATTTAAAGTATCTTTTCCTAACATTTCATGTAAATATGCTAGAAATAAGTTTCATGCTGCTTTGTTGGCCTAAATTTTTGGACGGGCCCCTTTGAATGGTATTTTCCTTGTTCTGTCCTGTCTTTCATGTGTTTCATTTAGGATAGTTTCAATCATTAGATATCTGAAAAGGTTAAGCAAGACTATGACCTTGACTGAACTTCAGTACCACCCAGGGGATAAGTAAAGTAGACTTCTTGGTGTGTCTGGGCAGCCCTGGAGGTATGACCTAGGGTACTAGAGTATCCTGACCTTTTCTCTCTAGCTCCTCTAATTCTAGTTACCTGTACTGCTTCCATCTTCTACAAACCTAGAAACTTTGCTCTTCCACCAAGATGATTCTGTCTTAGGGGCTGGTGAGTGGACTAAGGCACTTGCTTAGGCAACCTCAGGCAACTTCAGGGACTTGGGTTCTGTCCCCTGCACCACCTGCCCTGCCCCCAGAGTTGGCCAGAGTCCAGATGTAGTGGCACACACCTATAATCCCAGCACTGGGGAGGCTGAAAACAGGAGGATCACCATGAGTCTGACCTGCATATGAGACCTTGTAACAACCAAATACATTAAAAAAAAAAAAAAAAAAAAAAAAAAAGATTAAAAGTTGTTTCTGCCTTGGATCCAGAAAGCTCTGATCTGAACCAACTGAATTCATGAGCCAAATTAATCCTCTCTTTCTTAGGTTTTGGATGTCAGATATCATGTAAGTATAGAAAACTGATATTGAGAGTAGTGTATGTACCAGAACATGAGCTTTGCTTTTGGAACTTCTTTGTAAAAGGAGCTGGGAAAGTTTTGAACATATGATATAGACTAGCCCTGGAGTATTGTTGGATATTTTGGTGGATGATTTTACTTGGAGCTTGGAAGAATGCTGACAGCAATATGGATTGTAAAGGCCCGTGAGGATCTAGTTGGGAATGAGAACTCTACTGGGAATTGGACAAGAGATTGTGCATATTACATTCCAGCAAACAAGTTGCTTACATTTTTCCCCTATCCTGAGACTTTGGGGAGGGTCAAATTTAAATGCAATGGGTGCATAACCGAGTGCACTGTTAGGTGAAGAGCACTGGCCAGTCCACTGGGGGTGTGACAAGAAAAGGCTCATCACATTTTCTGACTCCTCTTTCTTTCTCTTCTTCTTGGCTGCCATGATACAGGCAGCTTTTCTTCCAATACCCCTATGTGCTATGATGCTTCATATCTGCAGGTGGCTGACTAAGAAGTGCGACTCTGAAAGTGTGACTCAAAAGAAACGTCCCCTCTTTAAGTTGTGGATGTTAGGTATTGTGTATCAGTGATGAGGAAAAGAGGTTGTTGCTATGAAGGTACCTGACCTTATAGTCAAGAGGCTTTTGGAAGTGGTTCAAAGGAGGAATTTGGAAAAGTTTAAAAATAGGCATGTAGAGAAGTCCTAGAGTGCTGTAAGTCAAGCTTGGTGAGGGGTATGGGTCAGATCTCAGATGGTAATGATAAAGCAATACATGATAAAGACCAAGCTCAGAAGGTTTCAGGTGGGAGCAAGGCTTCTACTGGCAACTGGAATCAAGACTACGTGGGTTATCCTCGTACAGAAAATTTGTCTACATTTTATCTATGTCCTGAGACTACAAGAAGTTAAGGGTGGCTATGCTAATTAATGTAGTGGAAAATATTTCAAATAGCCCCTCATGAGTCTGTAGTGTGGGTACTACCAGTTAATTTTTAGCCATATTTATAGTAATAATTGAGAGTAAAAGTCGGAACAGAAAAATTTTTTAAATTTAAACTGAGTCCCCAAAGGAACTACATCTAAAATTAGAGGTCAAAGGAAGTATAATTGATTAAGAAATTCAGTGTCATTAAAAAGAAATCAAGTACTTCAATCAGGGACAAGACTCTCAGGTTCCTTGAAGATATCTCAGAAATTAGCAAAAACCCACTCACTGCTAACTCAAAAATGCACAAGGGCAAACTTTTCATTTAAGAAATGAGACTTGGTCCTCCTAAAGAAGGGCCATCTAGGGCATCAGGGCCTGACACTCGTTTCACTGTGTTCAAACATTCAGAAGCTGCTGCAGCCATGGTTTAAGGGGACCCAGCCTTTTCTCTTGGCATCATAGCAGATTAATCTTTCTCCTATTTTTGTCATATAGTATCCTGCTCCTCTGAGTACCTATTAATTTTAAATTGAGTGCCAGACAATGTGATTTTACATTTCTGGGTGCTGAGTTGTGCTACACTTTATAGCATTGCATTTTGCATGCAGTTATGTGCAATCAACTGAATGCTTTCAATGTTTCTTTCAAAAGATGTTAAACACATGTAGAGAAACTTACTGTCTAGAATTAACTGAGCTACACTACTATGAAGATACTCATGAAAACTGGGTTTGAAGCCTCACTTATTACAATGTACTTCTATTCTAGATGGTGCACATATAAACTACTTCTATAGCCTTTTGCAAACTCTGGACCTGTTTTTCCTGTTTGTTTGTTTGATGCTTTCCAGTGATTCCTTCCTGAATACGGATCATTCTTTTTCAGGCATGCATAGAGTAGTAGGAATTAGTCTTCATTCGAATGTGCTCGCTCTCTCTCTCTCTCTCTCTCTCTCTCTCTCTCTCTCTCTCTCTCTCTCT
>PVKA01053624.1:0-11142 GCA_004027165.1 Ctenomys sociabilis | reverse complement strand
CAACCAGAACCTCCCAGGGCTGCCTTTGCTGACTCCACCCTGCACACAGTCAAGCCTGGCGGCACCAGCGCCTACCCCTACCTGTCCTTCCTGCCTCCACCCACAGCCTCACTCACCGGGGGGCCTCAGTCTGCAGCAGTCCATCCCAGGAAGTCTTCCTCAACCAGGTCCTCAGGCCCTGGACTTTTGAAAGGCGCGTAGGGAGGCATTTCTCTGGAGGCTGGGAGGCCGGCTGCTGCAGTGCTCCGCCACATGACTCCTCCATTGGCCCATTGTCCTTCTCTATTTCTCCTTCTGCACAGCTTGGATTCTGAGGTCACCTCCACAGCTTGTCCCCTCCCCACTTCCTGCACCCCTCTTGTGGCCCTTCCTGTGCATGCAGCTTCCTGCTGGCTTCCCTGCACCCAGAGGGCTCTCCCACCCCAGCAATGGTCCACATCCGATGTCACCACCAGTTGATTTCTGCACATACCACCACATCATCGTGCAGTCCACTGATTAAAATGGAAAGAGGAAGACTATAGAAATAAAGAATGACTAATAGATCCCAGCGGTTGCTACCTCTGCAGCCTGATGTGGACTCCCTGTGGACCATAATGTCTGCTGGGAAAGATTCAGGAACCCCACCATGTGTGGCTTTCGGAGAACTCTGTGCACAGGAGCTACTTGCTCTAACCTGGGGAGGAGAACTGGCCCCAAACAAGCAGGTCAAGTGCTACACTCTGTGGAAGCACCAGACTGAGCTGATGGGCTGTGGCTTAAGCCCCAAGAAAACCCTGGGGTATCCCATGCAAATTCCCAAAGTTCTATGAACAATGATTTTGCTAATGTGTATCAGGAAGTGTGTGGTGTACCATCTTCCTTCTGCTTCTTCTATATTGCTAATGTCCTTCCAGTATCTACATCAAGTTTGTTCTTAGAGCTACTTTAGATAGAAAGAGCTCTTAGAATATCTTGCCCAATATATATATATATATATATATATATATATATATATATATATATATATATATATATTCTGCCACGTATGTATGCAGTCTATCACACTAATAAATATCTGGAAGCTCATGGCCAACACTTTCAGTGCCTTCTCTAATTGCAGAGAATCAGAGGTAACTTGTGCTAGTTTTAAGATATATAAATAAATTTAGTATTAAATATTTATGCAAGTTTTCCTTTTCCTGATGTATACATTCTTTGGTGGCTCTGTGTGTGTGTGTGTGTGTGTGTGTGTGTGTGTGTGTGTGTGTGTGTGTGAAAGTAGAAAACAGAAAAAAAATGAGGAGGGGGAAAAAGGGAAGAAGGGAGAAGAGGGTAAGGAAAAGCAAAAGGAGGGCAGAAAGCACCTCAGGAAGGCAAGGCCACTGCGCAAGGCCACTGCGAGGGCCCATGACGCTACCGCACAGTGAAGTCACGGCCCTCACGGAGATCTGATGACTTGTGGTCAGAGTCAGCGACACTAATGTCCATGGTCCCTCTGCACAGGACCAACTCCCGCTGCTGTCCCAACAGACGACCCCAGGTGTTCTGCAGGTCACACAGTGACCTCTCAGTTTAACCTGCTGGTCTTCTGGAAATAGTGCACTGATGGAAACTTTCCAAAAGATTTCCCGAAGTGTTTTTTTGAGGACTTTGTGGAGTCCAAGCTTCCAGCAAATAGAAAGTGCCTCAAAGAGACGTACATAAAAATTCTATCTCACAGGAAGACAAAGTTTCCTCCCCAGGTAAAGCTAGTAATAAGAGCTAGTAATTACTATTGTAGTAATGGAACTACATGATTCCCGCCCTGGAGAATTACACTTGATTTCATGTCACTGCACCCATGTGTCGACCAACACTCATCTCTCTTGAAAAACTCTATCCCATTAAACAAAAGCAAGGTAGAAGGTATCACAATCCCTGACTTAAAACTGTGCTACAAAGCTACTGTGATAAAATCATGATAGTAGCAAAAAAAGAAAGAGGAAGAGGAAAAGAAAAAGAGATCTGAAGATCAACAGAACAGATTAGAAGGTGCAGAAACAACTATAAATACTCTCAGCCACCTTATCTTTGACAAAGAGTCCAAACATGTTTACTGGAAGAAAGAGAGCCTCTTTAGTACATGGTACTGGAAAAACAGGCTTTCCACATGCTGAAAACTAAAACTAGATCCATGTCTAAACTGTACCCTAAGGTCAAAATGAATCAAAGATCTCAACATTAAAACAGAAACACTAAATCTCCTAGAAGAGAAAATAGAATTATTGAAGATGTAAGGATAGGCAGAGACTTCATGAACAAAAACCAAACTGCGTGGGAAGTACTTTAAAGAATCAAGGAGCCAGGGAGATGGCTCAGTGGAATAAATACTTCCCTGGCAAGTGCAAGGGCCTGAATTCAATTCCTGGTTTCACCAAAACAATAAAAATTTAAAAAAAAGAGAAGAATCAACAACTGGGGTCTCATCTTACTGAAAAGCTTTTGTACTTCAAAAGAAATCACCAACAGAGTGAAAAGTAAACCCACAAATGGGGAAAAAGTTTTAGGAAACTGTCGCTCAGACAAAGAACTTGTATCTGAAACATACAAGGAACTAAGAAAAAATCAGGTTCCCCAAATTCAAAGGACGCAATCCAAAAATGGGCATCTGAGATGAATACATGTTTCTCAAATGAAGAAATACAAATTGCAAATAAATGTATGTACAAATGTTCAATATTGTTGGTCATTCAAGAAATGCAAATCAAAACAACACTGAGATTCCACTTCATCCCCAAAAGAATGGCTATCACCAAGAAGTCAGCCAGTAGCAAATTCTGGAGGGGCTGTGGGGAAAAAGGAGTCCCTCTCCACCGCTAGTAGGAATAGAGACTGTTAATCCATTGAGGAAATCAATGTGGAGTTTCATTAAAAAACTAGGATTATAGGCTTCATTCAACCCCACTATTCCCCTTCTGGATAGTTTCCCAGAAGAATTGAAAACATCACACCACAACTATACACTCAGGTGTATAGCTGCACTATTCACCTTGGAGACAACCCAAATGTCCGTCAACCAAGGAAGGGGTTAAAAAGATATGACACCTTCATATAATGGAGTACTACTCAGCTATAAGGATGGATAAACTCAAGGCTGTTAGAGGCAAATGGATGCAACTAGAACCATACTCATGAGTGAAATAGACCAGATTCCCATGCTATGCTGCAGTGTATAAACACTGCCTCCCTGCTGTCAGAAACTGAAAGAGTAAATAGGGTCCAAATGGGAAGAAATTGCTCAAAAGGAAGGAACAACTGGAATGAGGGAAAAGAGAAAAAATGGAAAATATAGATATAAATTTATGAACACAAATAGCTAAGGTCATTATACTACAAAGTTCTATTAACTCATTGAAAGGCGCAGTTTGTTTTTATATCATATGATAAATTTTACAAGCCTACACCTTGTAATCTGAGCAACTGCTTTGAAGAAAACAATATGCTATATAATAACCATTGTTAATTTCTAGCTTGTTTTGAAATGCTGTATCATTATTTTGGGTTTTTTTCTTTTCTTTAAATAAGAAAACTTTAGCCCATGAATTTTAAATTTCTCTTGTCCACGAAGTGTTGCAGAACTTTACACTAATGCTATTTTCTGCCAGATCTCAGGTGCTGTAATCTCTTTTTAAATTAAAAGTATTTTTTTCTGAATATGAAATTAAATCGACAGTGCTTTTAAAGTAGAATAAATATAAAAAATTTATATAACCTAATATATTTCATATAACATATAATGTGGAATAATATCCATAGGCTGTCATATAAATGTCGTATTTATAGAAATGAAAAATGTAAAGAAGAAATGCTGATCCCCCTGCCATGCCCTAAGGGATGTCAGGGAAGAACGCCTCCACAACATCAGTGCACCTACCCCAGGCAGCTCTGCTCAGAACTAGGAGCGGCTCCCCGCGTGGACCCAGCCCCTTCAGGCTCCCTCCCAACACGAGGGCCTCTGCCGCTACTGCAGGGCTCACGGAGGGCAGTGGCAGTGTACAAGGGCTGCACTCGCAGCTGCTCTCCCTGCGACCATGAGCCCCGGTGCCTGCCCTCTCCCGGTCCTTCCTTGGGAGAAAGCCCTACCTTCCATCCACCTGTCGTGGTGTGGACAAGCTGTCCCCCAAGCTGCTTGTCCCCTTCTCAATGTAGTCCTGCTGCCTGCGGGCTACCACACCAGAAGCCACTGAAAGAACAGAAAGAGGAACCTGGGAGATGTGAAGCTTGCCTGTGTCCTCTGAATTTCAGACTGTCTGTGAGTCTGACTGTCATGAGTGGCTTGCATCTGCCCTGTACCCCTGGGCTCCTTGGAAGCTCTCGGCCACCTCCTGACCACGGTTCCTGTATCATCCCTCCTCCATCTCTAGCAGGTTGAGGTGCTGGGGCTCCTTGGGGTCCAGCTATTGGAAACCTTTGCAATATCTGCCATTCAGCAAATCATGATATCAATTTTAAGGGCACAGGACTGGAGAGAAAAGCAGAACCCTCCTTTGACAAAAGCCTTGCAGCCAAAAGCCCTTGCATAACCTCCTGATCACCAGCACAAGGGAAACCTGCATCTGTCACACAAGGTGAGAGAGGGTTAGGGAGAGGCAGAGGGAGAGATACCAGAGGTCAGAACCTCAGAGCCATCATCTCACCCCTGCGACTGGGTGCAGTTGTTCTGCTAGACTCCAACCAATTTCATCAGTAACAGAAGAGGAACAGGGCTATGCAGCGTGTTCAAAAAACACAGAGAATGTCTAAATATGCACATTTTAGTATACTGCAATAAAAACACATTCCCTCCCCTGCTTCAAACACACTTAGCCTGTCATTCTGCCACTTGGAAGCAGCTTGGGAACCCTCTTCCGAGGGGGTCTTCAGGTGTGCTCTTGTAGCTGTGTAGGTACCCTGAGTGGATTAAGAACATTTGCCTTGCACGATCACATTGACTTTGGGGAAGAGCCAGAAGTCACCAGGTGCGAGACCCGGGTTCATACACAGTGTCGCGCTTTACACTCTCCTTCCCTGGGTGGCACTTGGCCACAACATTCACTGTACTTTTTATCTCACTCCCTAAAGACATTCACAAAAGAGGACTTTAGGACTCCAGAGCATGGCAAGAAGAGGGAACGGTGCCTTTGAAGCCAGGGGAAGTATTCGACGGGCATTCATAGCAATGTGTGTTTTACTGCCATAAAGTTTCTTTATTTTTAATGGAAACATTCACATTTTGTACTACAAGTCGTAGGTACCTTCTAAGGCTCAACAGCTCCTGCTTGGCTGCTTACTGTGTGGAGAGCTCAGCGCCTGTGCCAGGGAGGAAGAGAAAGGCTGCCAAATAGGGAGCGGCTGCCAGCCCCTCCGCTGCCCTCACGCCCTTCCCCCAGTGCCCTGGGAGGGGGCAGGGTTGGGGTGCGCTGTCCTGTGGGGCCATCCTCCTCCTCCTCCTTCTCCTCCTCTTCCTCTTCCTCCTGCTCCTCCTCCTCCTTCTCCTCCTCCTCTTCCTCTTCCTCCTGCTCCTCCTCCTCCTCCTCCTCTTCGTCCTCCAATGGCCAGGATATCTCACCTGGAGAGGTGGCTCTGCCTCACAAATGGAGGCCAAAGCAGCCTGAGCTCTTCTGGAGGAGGGGCCGGGAGCCCAGCTCTCTGCCAACACCGTGGTTCCCACTGACCGGGTGCACCTGGCTCTGAGGCTGCAGGATGGTTTGTGCTCCCTCATCTACATGCGGCCTGAGTGCCCTGGGTGGTGGAGTCAGAGGCCTCGTGCAGAAGCCCAGCAGGGCAGGTTCAGCACACATTGTCACACTGAGACAGCCTCATCGTTGTACATGTCATTTAAATCTGGCGCTGTTCACAGAACCAAGCAGATGCTCTTTGCAGCCCTTCGTTTGCATGTGGGTGCAGCCAATCAAAAGTCACCACACCTGTTCCCCCACTTACACACAGCAAGAGCCCAAGTGCATTTTTCAATAGGACAGTTCACACACGGCTGGCACACATGCGCGTCTGATAGGATGCCCGGCCCAGTGACTTACTCGCATGAGTGGGAGGTAACATGGGAATTTGGGCCAAAAGACCATTTTCCCTTATCATCTCATCGAGGCCATTGTGAGCCTCTCTCCTGGCTGGCTCTCCCACAGCAGAGCACATTTCTTTTCTACCTTCAACAAACGTGTTCTCACTGCCCATCTGTGGGTCTTTTCCAACCATTTTAAGGACACCAGAAAGCTGGAGAGAAGGCCCACGGCACCCTCTCTGCAGCAACATGAGCACCTCCCTCACCCACGGATGCCGATCAGTGTGGCAACACAAATGCAGAAAGCTCTTCCCCGATCATCCAGCCGGCTCTTGGATCTTGTCCCAGGAGTCGTATTCTCTTGCCCCTGGGGGAAGTGCAGGATTGGGGTCCCAAGAGCCTCTGGTCGCAGCATCTGCACCAACAGATGGATATGTGGCCTTGTTCTATGTGTATTTCTCCTTAAATACGCTTTATTTAGCTCACATGTTATGCTCTCATGTTGAACTTGAGGCCAACAGCACCGCTGCTCCTGGCCCACCGAGGCTGGCTTCCAAACGCTTTCTCTGGGAGGCACAGCACAGACTCCTGGGCTTTGAGATTCTACCCAGCTCTGCAGCACTGTGCTTGGGGCTGAACCCTACATGAGAAGGGTGCATGAAACTCAGGCTGCCCCGCCTACCTCTGGAAAGACCTTGTTCACCGAAAAGACCAGAGAGAAATGCAGTACAACTTCTCTAACCTCCGCTGGTGACAGCTCAAGTGTTCAAGTCTCTAAGCAGATCTGCACAGGACGCCAAAAGCCTGTTCATTGTTTGGGGTAAGAAATTTGCAAACTTCAAATACAGAATCCACAAGCAAAGCACTCTGTGGCGCACCCTGAGAGCCACCTGCTGGTTCCAGACCACATAGCGAGGCTTTCCAAAGGCCTCAGAAGACGCCCTGTGGCCTGGTAGAGTGAATAGAGACAGAAAAGGCAGAGAAAGGGAGCCCTGGTGAAACCCTCAGAGCTGAAGACCTCACCGGGCTGTCGACACCTCCGCCAGGCCAGTGGTATCTGACAACTGTGGTTCAGTGCTTGCCTTCTCCTGGACAGGAACCCTTTCCTCTGCCTCTCTGTCCCCTACTTCCGTTCTCAGGAGGGGACCTTTCAAGACTAGTTAGTGACCATAAAGAATGCACACTGTTCCCAGGAAACTGCCAGGCCAGTGACACCTGAGAGCCAACATCCTCTGTGGGCCCCACCCCTCTGACTTGCTCAGAGAGCAGTAGCTGAGCTCCTGAGTGTGGGCTCCACCCACGGTGACTTCCCCTCCAGACTCGCCTGTGTCTATAGGGTCACAACGAGGCCACGAGTGGGTCTGCGGGGGCCTTCACCCTGCAGCTGCTCCCCTCCCAGGGGCTGGACAGCAAAGTGTGGGCCCCCCTAGGGAGTTCGAGGTTGGAGGCAGACACCCTCTTCATCCTGTTTCTCCTCTAACAGCCATTGCAAGAGCCGGGTGCACAAAGGCTGGGGTGTTCAGGAAGCGGGGGCTGGCAGCAGTGCCCTCTTTAGAACAGAAAGGACAGAGGAAGACACCAAGCCACTCACAGGTACACGGCACTAGCAGTGCCCTGAGCCTCATGGCCCCGCTGAAAAGACAGGGGTCTGTCCACATGCAGGTAGGACCTGGACTCCATGGTCAGCTTGAGCTTGCCTCTGTCCCTGACAAAGGGGTGAGGTGGGGCAAGGCTGTCATTGAATAAGGCCTTCTGATATATCAAATTTCTTAAAGCAAAACAAGTTTAGATTTTAATCAAATTCTTATGGTTTCTGTGTGCAATTTGATAGAATTGCTGGTTGGCTTTAGCTGCCTTACCCTTCTGCTCTTGAAGCTCGGGGCAGGGCTGGAGCCAATTCGTGTGCAATTTTGTGCTCCAGTGCCTTTTACCCAGCATAGGAGGTGTCCTCCTTACGATTCCTGAGGAGTTCTTACACTTCCATCCCACATTTCCCCTACTGTTCTCCTGTTGTTTTTGTGTGGGTTGCAGCAGGCAGCTGTGGTTTTCTGTTGCCACTGTGACTTCTAATTGCCAAGTGCAGGATGTCCAGAGTTAGACAGTCCCTCTCTGTAAGCAAACTGTGACAGCCCGGAGCAAGGCTTACAAATCATAATATATTTATAGGACCAAATAAATAGCCAGGAGGGACTGTGGGGATTCCAGTCTTGGGCTTAGGGCCTCTCAGCTGAGCCATGCCTGAGGTTGTGTTCATGTAATGGGGACCACATATTGCATCGCTTCTGATAATGACAGACTCAGGGAGCCAACCAGTGGGTTCAGGCACTGGAGGTAGCTGATTCTTACCTTAAAGCAGATAAAGAGGCTGAATAATCTTACCACACCATAAGTCTGCTATCTTTTTGGGGTTGAGATTTGAAAAGAAAAATCTGAAAGATTTGGACTCTAAGAATGCTGTGGGTGTGGACACTAAAGAAGAAATGGTGTTCGGAAAATAAGATTATGAAGCAGCTGCTGGTCCTGTAGTCAGAACAGGTGCAGTGTTAGGACATCCATTTGTTACTTAAAACAGAGAAAAGACGGATTTGTGGAGGAGGAATCAGTGACCTTGAAGGACAGGCCTGAGCTTTGAGAAAGGGAAAGGGACACACAGGATGTAACTGTTCCTAAAGATCAAGGAGAGGTCACAGCCCTCAGGACAATGAAGAAAGAGACACAGAAGACCTAGAGTGCCTTGGGGTGACTGCCAAGGCGGGATCCCAGGGTCAGGAAGGTAAAGGAACACTGTCCCCACCTCAACATGAATCCGCACTCAGCAAGGCTGGGCAGGCCCCATGACAGCCATGCCAGGTGTGTAGTGAGGGAGAGACCCCGGTCGGGTAGAACCCTTAAATTCCTTGGGTGGGTCTTACAGTTGCAGGAACTATGTCAAAAAGCTGCCTTGACTCATGCTTCAAGGGATGTGGTATGATGGGTGAGGGCCCAGGCCCTCAAGGGAAGGTTGGTAGGAGCAGCAAGGGATCCCCCAGGGCAAGGAGCACCCAGGCCCAGCAGGGGGCCCCGACACCAAGTGTTCCCGTAAAACCCCAGCAAGGGTGCCAGGGCTTAGCATGCTACGTATTTGCATGACTAACAAAAATGTACTCTCAGAAATCCCTTAGGTTGCACTATTGGTTCCTTTCTGTTGAAGATGCCTGCTGCTTGATGGGAGATATATATGTACAGTGGTTGCCTTCTAGTACAAGGAAGCTTTTCCATTTCTAGTGGAGAAAGATTCTCCAAAAGTTGGCCTCATTCAGGAGCGGTTTCATCTCTGTCACTGAACAGAAGAATGGACAGAGACCTCTTGCCCGTGAAGTGTCCTCTTGCAAAGTTAGGGACACCTCTAACTTGAAAGTGCTCAGTGACACCAGCACACAGATGCCACCTAGCCCGTGGACTACAGCAACACCTCTGATTATCTCAGGAAGGCTAAGGGAGCTGCTGTGTCTTTTCTGGACCAAGGCCTTTGCTTTTCTTCAAGTGTCTTATTTGCTTTTCCTTCCCAAATTTTCTTTGACAGTTCTTTGATCTACCCACAGCTGTGCAGATTCAGTGAGTCAACATTCACTTTCTGGTCACCCTCCTAAGCCACTGCAAGGGGCAGAATCCCCTACAGACTTGAACAGGAGGTGTCTTATGCAACTTGGGGCCTTGGAACACCTCAAAGAGGGAATGGACTACAGGCTCCCTGGAGAAAAGAAAATGTTCCTGGGGATTCCAAGTGAGAAAGGTACATGATGGGGTGGTGGGCTGGCCCAAAGAATCCCTCCAGTTAGGAATGTAGGTGGTACCAGTCTCCAGCATGGTGGTCCATTGGAAAACAGTGACCACCCAGGAAAGAGTGACTCAAATAGGCACCATGACCCATGGGGACATCCCCTCAGGACCTTCTCCAACAGCATTGGTGTGGAGAGACACAGCGAATGTGTAGACATCTGAAAAGTCTCCCTGTGTCAGTCAGTGAGGCAGGTAGCATCCATAATAATGATACATGTTGGGGTGTGGGTGTGTGGGTGTGCGCGTGTGTGTGTGTGTGTAGAACTGCACCCAGGACTAGGCAAGGGCTCTAGCACTGACCTGTTCTCCCAGCCCAAAAAAGAATTATTTAATGGAAACCTGTGCTATTGTCCAATTTTGTCTCAAGGCAAGAATCCACATTAATTTCCCGTGATGACAGATGGCCCTTGGAGGACTCTTTCACGGCTGCCCACTGTGCTGGCAGATGCACTTCCAGTCCTAGGGCACAGCCCCAGGCTGCCCCTCTGACTGATGGCACCAGTCATCATTAACAGTGGCCTTTCATTCATGGATAGCTAGGCAGCCAGGAGGCAGCTGCGCTTCTGCACTGGCCGGAGAGGCCATCAGGCCCAAAGCACCCAGAAGCTCCTCACAGAATGCTGCCAGAGGGTATATGGAAAGGCTGTTTAAGTCTCTTGTCTGTCACCTGGCCCCATGTGTCCTGCAAGGCACACAGCTCCAGAGAGCCAGTGAGGGATCAGTGGCCAACTGTGTCAGCTGATGCTCGCCTAGGAACCACAGGCACTAGAGGTGGGGGTGCAGTGATTTTGAGGGCATCTACTTGAAAATCACAGCACCCTGGAGGCAGGCTTTCTAGGGGCTGGGGAATGGGAACCATGGCTTCCTTGGGAAGCCTGGTGAGTATGGACAGGCATTTAGCAGTGCACAATGGGACTGACAACACGTAGGACTAGAAAACAACTCCCAAAGCGAGCTTCAACACGCTGCACATTTTGGATTACAGGAAACTGGAAGCCTTCAACACTACTTATGATAAAGGTCCCTGTGACTGTCCTTTGTTCCTCCTGCACTCTTTCCCCCAAGTTATTTGACTTTAAAAATCCTTGCAGAGAGAGGAAAGAAGAAAGAAAGAAAAAAAGAAAGAAGACAGAAAGAAAGAAGGAAAGAAAGAAAGAGAGAGAGAAAAAGAAGAGAGGAATGGATGGAGGGAGGGAGGAAGAGAAGGAGGGAGGGAGAGAAGGAAGGAAGGAGGGAAGAAGGGAAGGAAGGAAGGAAGGAAGGAAGGAAGGAAGGAAGGAAGGAAGGAAGGAAGGAAGGAAGGA
>PVKA01053623.1:0-11143 GCA_004027165.1 Ctenomys sociabilis | reverse complement strand
CAGAAACAATCTCCATATATTGCTATGGTCTCTAGGATATATAAAATATTTTTCTAAAATGTAAGGTATAATAAAAAAAATTAATGATCATTTTGTATGGAAATGTCAGAACAGAGAGGTCAAAAACAGGAGCTGAGCTTCTATGTCTAATATAAACATAGGAATTTTGTATCCAACATAAAACTATTTTATAAAGATGAAATAATTTAAACTGTGGTTCAAGAGAATAAATACATCACTGAAACAGAAGAGGAAATTCAGAAATAAACTATATTCTTAGAGTACATGTAAGAATAAGAAGACCTGGGGCTGGGGAGATAGCTCAGTAGAATAAGTGCTTGCCTGCCAAGTGCAAGGTACTGAGTTCAATCCCCAGTATCACACACACAAAAAAGAAAGACCATATTTCAGTCACTGGACAAGAGATGTGTTTCCAACAAAATGCTGCCCTGAAACTAAACATTTATAAGAAAATTAAGTTAGATCTTTCATTCCCTAAACACAAATAAATTCTTTTCAATTATCTCTGCATTCACAATACTCTCTTCTATTCAGCAAATACCTATAATATGTGTTAGGCTTTATGCTAGTTTCTAGGGTAAAACAAATACAATTCCTCTATACACAGGAGGAGACAGGGAGCTGAACAGTGACCGGGAGTTTTAACACTGGTAAGTAAGTATCAAATTGGATTTACTGAAAGTACTGAGAAATAAGACAAATGATATTATGAAAAAATGAAAGGGGAGGATAAAAGGGAGTTTTCCCTGAAAAAGTCACTCAGTTGAATGAATGCTGAGATGAGGTTGAGGTGAGTTTAGTATTCTGTTGGTACTAGTATTCTAGTGCACAAAAGAACTGACACGAACACTCCAGATAGATGGAATGATATACATACAAAGCCCAAAGTAAGGACGACATTCAGGAGAAGCATGTGAATAAGAATATGGACTCTGGAATTAAAACAGATGAATTTTGAACATCTCCTCTGCCATTCAGAAGCTGTGTGATCTCAGGCAAGTAATTTAATATCTTTATCAATTACCTTATTCATAAGATGGGTTAATAACAGTATGTACCTTGTTAGGAATAACAACAAAACTTATTTTAATGAGCATTTGAGTGTTTATTATGCCACTAAACACTGACACAGCATAAGTGCTATGTAAGAATTTGTTAAGTAAAATATAAACCAACATTGTTAAGTAGAAACACATATCAGAGCGTAGTCTGTGGACCCATAGAAGGCTATAACACTACTTTCAAAATAATACTTAGATATTATTTGTCTTTTATACTGTCTTCATAGTTACACTGATGTTGCAAAAGCAGTGGTGGTAAACTGTTTACAATTTAACAGGAATGAAAAACAACAACATCAAATATGTATACAGACATACACAGCTAATTTCCTTTTAAAATGTCTAAGGAAGCAATAAACATTATTAGTTTACTCAGTTTCAATCCTTGAGTACAAGTCTTTCTAAAATTCTGTGTTGATAAAATAAGAGTTTTTCTTAAACTATAATGACTGTTGTGAGGAAAAATTTTTGTGACTGAATTGTGAACTAAACTGTTTTTTGTAAGAACCATGATTTTTAGTCGAAAAATATGATGAACCATGTTATCCAAGTTGAGTATCTGGCCCATAATTTCTCAAAAAT
The DNA here is from genome assembly GCA_004027165.1 of Ctenomys sociabilis. NCBI lineage: Eukaryota > Metazoa > Chordata > Mammalia > Rodentia > Ctenomyidae > Ctenomys > Ctenomys sociabilis. The sequence continues at coordinate 9,479 of PVKA01053623.1, read as the reverse complement.
GAATAAAGTGAACCTGTTGGGGGCCAGGGAGATGGCTTTCCTGGCAAGTGCAAGGGCCTGAGTTCAATACCCGGCTCCGCCAAAAAAAAAAAAGAAGTGAACCTATCACTTAAAAAAAAAATCAAATCACAGTATTTGATAACATATGAGCTTTTACACAGAAACGGTGAGCTGTGGAAAACTATCAAAGAAAGCTAGACAGGTTCTTAGAATGTACAGACATTCCATAGTCAGTCTTTCATACTTATTTTAAGAAAAAGGTTGTAATTTAAAAAACATTACACAATGTAAAGTGTTGGCTTTAGAAATAGCTGTTTAACTTAGCGAATTAGTATTTTCCAAGTGATGAATAAGATTTTAATGTAGTAGAGTATGAAAAATTTATGGCTATAGTTTCAGATTTTACATTGTAGTAGGGAAAGAACCAAGGTATTTACACTGAACTATATCCCAGCCTTCTTTAAATGTTTTTGAGACAGTGTGTCACGTAGTTTACCAGGCTGGGAATGCACTTTTGATTCTCTTGCATCAGCCTTTCAAATTATTAGGATTGCTGCCATGCACCATCATGTCCAATTTAAAGTGATATCTTAAGTAAAAATATAATTGCTCATAAAAGAAAGCTAAGAAGATACACCCTAAAGCAGAGGGTTGGTTAACGACTTAAAGGAAAAGCTGAACGACAAATATATTAGAAAGCAGGAATATTTATATAAGTTTGGGATGAGAAAAGACCTTAAACAGTACTAAAAGGCAGAAAATAAAAGACTGCAACATTAATTTTGTACACCAAAAAGTATAGGAAAACTGAAAGATAAAAATCTCTAAAATGATTACACCTTGTAATAAAACAAGGGGTAAATATCAAATGGGCTCTTAGAAATTGCTAAGAAAATAGCAATTCCCACAATAAAACAAAGCAAAACAACACATCCCAATATCCCAAGAAAGAAAAATGTTGAGTAAGCAAGTCATAAACAGACAGGTCCATAAGGAGAAACAGATGTACCCATAATCACAGGGAAAGATTTTATTTTATGATTTTTTTTTTTTTGTGGAACCAGGGATTGAACTCAGGCCCTTGCGTTTGCCAGGGAAGCGCTTACTCCACTGAGCCATTTCCCTGGCCCTTTTGAAATATTTTAAAGCTGTAAGTATTACAAATAGAACGAATTTTAAAAAGAACATTCAGAAAGGATTTACACGCAGAGACAGACAGACAGACAGACAGACACACACACACACACAAACACACACTATATAAAAAGTATAGTAATTAAAACAGTATGGTATTGGAGTACAGATAAACAAGTAAACCAGAGTGACTACAAACAAATCTAAGAATATAGAGGAGTTATGTACTACAAATGTAGCATTACAAATAAGTGACAAAAGACTGTGCAATAAATAATACTTGATTATAGACTGTAAGGATGGAAAAAGATAAAATTAGTTCCTTATTTCACACCACATACAAAAATACATGTAACATGAAAACTGAACATTTGTAAATAAAACACAGGTTATGTTTCTGATAATAGGTTAAGATAATTAACAGAAATATAAGAAAATTCAAAGAATCTGATGTCAAAAATTTTAAAAATTCAAGATATCATTAAGTAAAAATTAGACAAGATCAGAAGAAACTTTTCTCTCAATGATTTGCAATGCTGCCTGTCATATAATAGAATTTAAAATATACAAATACCTCCAGAAAAATCAAGACAAAAATGTAAACAGACCAATTTTTAAAATTGGCCAGAGCATCAATAGATAATTTTAAAAGAAGATAATCCACAAAGAGAAAAATGTGAACACAAAATGCTCAAACTCACTCACATTTATCCTTCGGATAAAATGTAAATTTAAAAGCCTGAAACAATATTTTGTATCTACCTGATTAACAAAATTAACAAATCTGAAAACATCAAGTATAAGCTAGGATAGGTAGAAGGACTTTGATAATTCTTAGTAAAACTAATATGCAATACTTCAAGAGTGAGTCATTCCTCAAAGTATCTACATTCCAAGTAAGTACTATATCTCAAAAATGGTGTGAATCATTGTTTGCATGTATACATGTATATATACAAACATATATACAGTTCTCAAGAGGAACATTAGTCAGTGCAGGGATGATCACTGCAACTCTAGTACTACTGGCAAAGAGGTTCAGTTTACTTACAATGGACCTATTCTGCACTAGCTAAAATAAACATGTCATTATATATTATTATAGATTAATAAAATACAATGTTAAGTTTTTGGGTATTTTATGTATTTTAGTACAAGGTCTACAGGGTCTCCCTACATAGACTGGACTCCTGGTGATTCTCCTGTTTTCAGCCTCCTAAACCCTGGGATTACAGGCATGCACCACCATGCCCAGTTTCAACTGCTGCAGGCTACAAAGGGGGCCGAACCCTGGCTGCTGTGCTCTACCTAAGCAGGAGCTTTAATCCACTGAGCTATCTGGCAGGCCCTAATGTTAAGTTTTAACAATTAGATTTTAAAAACTTAACAATAAAACATATATACATGTATTTATGTACACATTGTTCTGCATATATATGTTTGTATATATACATATACACATGCAAACAATGGTTCACACCATTTTTGAGATATAGTGCTTACTTGGAATGAAAAGACTTTAAATCTCTAATATTTTTTCTTTCTTAAAAAGTTAAAAAAAATCCTTAAGAGTAGCTATAATGTAGTCAAGTAATATTAAGCATTGATAAGCACGTGAACATCTAGAATTCACATCCTCTGCTAGCAGTAACATAATTGATATGATAACCTTGAGAACCTCTTTGGCAATTTCTACCAAAAATAAACATGTACTTAACTGTACCTGCATGTATATATCCAACAGAAATTCATATATGTGTTCATGAATATACACAACATTATTCACATTAAAAAAAAACTGGAAACTATACATATGCTTATTTTCAGGAAATAGATGAACTAAGGGCCAGCAAGATAGCTCAGTAGTCTAAAGTACCTGCTTAGTCAAGCTTAGGCAAAGCACAAGGACTGTGGTTTGATCCCTGGCACCACATATCATGACAGCTCTAACCCCAGGGCAGGCTGAGATGGCCACCAAAAAAAAAAAAAAAAGAAAATAGATAAACTTGAACACTAATGTAAGCAAAGACTATACAACAATGAGAATGTAGTACAATATGTCATGCTATATCATGTACATATCTTACAGTTAAGTGTTCAGTGAAGGAAGCTAGAGATAAGAATATATACAGTATCATTCAAGAACAGTCCAAAATTAAACTACAGTGTTAAAAGCAGGATAGGGTTATCCTTTGGAGGAGGAAGGTGACAGAGACTGGGTATCAGCCTACTTAGAGAGGTGTTGGCAAAGTTGTTTTCTTGATCTAGGAACAAGTTACATGAGTGTGTTCCATTTGTGAAATTTCACAGAATAGTACAGTTATGATGCATTTATGTATTTATATTGCAAAATGAAGGAAAAAAAGAAAAAGACATAAAGTAAAATATTAGCAAGTATTTAATCTTGGCAATGGATACATGTGATTTCTGTATGTAAAAATATTTAAAATATTTTTAAAACAAAGACATATAGGCACTTTTGAAATTCTTTTTTTAAAATGTATTTAGTACAGTCTCCAGGGTCTCACTACATTAATCCGAGTCATAGTGATTCTCCTGTTTTCAGCCTCCGAAGGTGCTGGAATCATAGGCTCATGCCACCACACCCAGTCTCAATCCACATCTAAGTGCACCCCAGGGACAGGGCTGGCAAGGCTAAAATTCTTTACTAGGACTGAAAAATAACACCTATTAACTGTCCTGCTGGACATTTCTTAAGATTTTCACCTACCTGACTCACCTGAGTACCTGCATTTAAGGGTTTTTCTCTCAAACTTCAATGGCTCCTTTCCATTGTCCAAACTGTAGTTCTCAGGTTTGGAAACTGGAAGCCCTATTTGGAAAAAAAGAAAATAAAATTAGCTATTTATAATGGTCACAAAGATCTATAATGGAGTATAATCCCACCCTCTTCACCTACAGACAAGATAGTACATGAAGTTTTGGCAGGGGGGTGGGGGGATGGATCTTTACATATATGCAGCAGGATCTAAGTCTGATCAAGAGTTGAATTGCATTTGTAAAGACAAATGTTTTTGTTTATCAAACAAAGAAAATACCTAATTTCCTTTACATGTAGAAATTTTTGAATGAATTTACATCTTAGTTCTAACCTTATGAAGGATGAAAAAAAACTGGACCTTAGCTGGACCACAAGATAGTAACTACGGTAATTATAGTTTCTGTCTTCTAAAAGTTTCTTTTTATTCTTTTTCAGGCACTAGAAATAACTTTAAGGGATTTGTTACATGAGATTTTGGAGAGGCTAACACAGTCCATTCTATCGTGTACAAATATACACATACACACGTCTATACACACAAATGGGATGAACACGGGATCCACAAAAGGTCAGAGAGTACACTTTCTGTCTATGACTCTATGAGTACTTCTGATAGGCATATGACCTTAACTACTGTGACTCCCAGGACAGAATCATTCTTTTTGCTTAGCTTTCTAACTGGAAGAATACTGAAACTATCAGGGGACATCTCTGCCACACAGGGTGACCTTAAGAAGAAAGCTTAGCTATGCATGATACATCATTCTGTCATCCCAACTAATCAAGAGTCTGAGGCAGGAATCCTAAGAACATGCTAGCTTCAGCAACTTAGCCAGACCTTGCCCCAAAGAAAAAGAAAGGGAAGGGAAGAAAAAGAGAAGAGAGAGTAGAAAAATAAAGTTCATACGAGCCAAATCAACTAATTAAAAATTTAATTAAGGACCTGATAACATATTTGATTCCTTCAGTGAAGACTTCTTTCTTCTTAAACTAGTATGAATCAGGTTGTTACCGAGTCTTATTACATAGCAACCACAAACATTTCATCAAGAACCTAGAGCAGACCCAGATTTTCTTCAGCTTCTTGCTGAAGAAATGGAGTTCAGTAGTAGTTTATGCTTAATATGTGCAAGGTCGCAGGTTCAACCCCAACACCAAATGAACAAGAAATAGATTTTTTTGGTACAAAAGAATTAATAATTTATGACCTCTGAATGTAAAACTGAAGACTTGTTAAGCTATTTCATTTTCAATGGAGTAATTATATTTCACAGTTGCAGTCATATGTTCTTACAAAGTGAGACTAGGTTCCTATAGTTCTCCAGCATCACATCCCTTTGCACAGGATCCAGCTTCCCCCACTCCTCTGGTGTAAAGTCCATGGCCACATCCTTGAATGTCATTGTTTCCTAAGACAAAACATATCTCTGTTCACTATGTTTCTTTGATAGGCTCTCTCATATTCACTGTTTCGACTTGCACTGGAGCAAAGACCTGAGATACACTCCACAAGGGAAGTGCTAAGTATTAGAATACATTGCTCAAATTCTGATTAGTCTATGTAAAGTCACTGAGTATTAGTTGTAAGGCAAGCATACTGTATCAGACTCAATATGAGAATCAAGTGAAAAGTCAGTCTAGAGTGGTTCCCCTGAAAGATGACAACTTTTCTGGGGAATAAAGTATTAAAATATAAACTAATGAGTCAATGGTATAATTCAGCAAAAAAAAAAAAAACACAGGTAGAAGGAAATAAAAATACAGGCATATCTACACAATTCCCCTGTGAGTCCTATTAAAAACCTGAAGAATCAATATAACTTTCAGAAGATGAACTGCAATAAAGAACTTAGAAATGGAAGTTACTAAATAAAAAAAAAACTGAGTACCAAATCTAGTCAACACAGAATTCAAGGCAAAATTTATAAAACTGCAAAATGATTGCAACAAACTATTTATTAGATTAAAAATGTTTATGTGTAGCCGGGCGTGGTGGCGCATGCCTGTAATCCCAGCACTCGGGAGGCTGAGGCAGGAGGATTGTTGTGAGTTCGAGACCAGCCCGAGCTACAAAGTGAGCTCGAGGCCAGCCTGAACTGCATAGTGAGACCCTGGCTCAAAAAGACAAAAAAAAAAAAAAAAAAAAAAAAAAATGTTTATGTGTAAAATACCAAGACTATAATTTCTAAGACCATTACAAATTAAAATCTGACATTTCACCTCTGTAAGATCAAAAACATAAAATGTGTAGAAACATATTAATATTGAATCATTAATAATTAATATTGAACTTGTCCCTTTAAATAAATCCATCGGGAATGGGTGTAAAATTCCAAGGTTGCCAGAACAAACATACCAAATACTATAACTAGATAGAAAATAACTTCTATATAAACATTCATGGAGCATTTGTAAAAACAAAATAAATTTCAATGATTTCCCAAACAGAAATAGAACAGAAAATGACTGATAACTTAAAAACTATATCCAGTATAAAAATAATTATGAGACAAAACCTGAAACAATGCCAAATGACTAACATTATACTTACAGGAATGGTCATAGTTTAAACACTTTCATTATATTAAAAAAACTGTAAACAGCACAACATACAAATACAGGTGAACAAAAACAAAGGAAAATGATTTTTGAAAATAGCTGGGATTACATTTTTATGTCAATATTACTACCTTAATTTTAGAAAAACAGTAATAGCAAAGTTCAATGTTAACTTTTGGAGAACATGGGTAAATAGCATGAAAACTATCCCTATTACTTGTGACATTTTTCATGTCTAATAATTTTTTGAAGCAAACTTTATACAATGGAAATAATCTAAAATTTAAGCAATAAAAGAATCATCAATTTAAAATAAAATGTAAAACCACTAAGTAGACACTAAATACAAAATGTATTATGAGAAAAAATGACCTTGATCTTAGAATAGCCAAAATCAACATCCAGTGGAAATCAACTGCCAAACAATAAGAAAAAATATGATACCAAAACTGTAAGCCACTGCACAAAAAGATAAAAGAATTTATAGAACTATACATACCATACAGCAAGAAAAGTTTGAAATAACCATGTCAAATGTGAATGGGCATTATTTCATTTAAAAAAGGTTCTCTAAAAAGAATAGACTACCCTAAAGTACTACTCCAAGGTTGACAGCATGGCAGGAAATATGTTACAAGCCTGAATACACTAATGCAAGCTCAATGCAAGTATGGAAAAACATACAGAAGCCTGTTACTGCTGGTTGGGAAAGATGAGGAAATACATTTGGGAAGGAAAGTAATATTATCTTTATATTCTGTGCTGTTCTTCCTGTCAAATCAGCAAGAATCAAAACCGTATTTTTAAAAAGTTAGTAAGTAAAATATAAAAAATAGCCCAATTAGTAATGAGAAAGTTGCAATACTACCATCAAATAAGATCTAATGAAATACAAAAGTGCTTGCCTGGCAAGTACAGGGTCTTGAGTTCAATGCCTGGTACCACCAAATAAAAAGAAGAAAAAAATAAACCTTTCACCCCGGGCATGCTGAGATTGGGCGTGGCGGCACAGGACTATAATCCCAGCTCTTGAGAGGCTATAAACACAGGCAGATGGCTAGAAGTCTGATCTATTCACTTTTTTTTTTTTTTGTCTTTTTGGGACAGGGTCTCACCATGCAGTTCAGGTTGGCCTTAAGCTCACTTTGTAGCTCAGGCTGGTCTTGAACTCACAACAATCCTCCTGCCTCAGCCTCCCAGTGAGACCCTGAACACCCTAGAGGCCCTTCCCTAAAAATAAAAGACAGAAAGAAATTTGGGGGCTGGGGAGATAGCTCAGTAGAATAAGCGCTTGCCTGGCAAACACAAGGGTGTGAGTTCAGTCTCCAGTTCTGAAAGAAAAAACCTCAGGTTTTTAAAAATTGCCATAGAATATTCAATCCATATTGATGGTTTGACAGACTCACCTTGTATCACATATATAAAGATTAATGGACAAAACACAATGATTTCCCATAGTACAGTCACCACCTAAATTCAACAATGTTAACTTTGTCATACTTATTCTTTGACAGGAAGGATAATAATATAGAAATGTTAGACACAGCATGTCAGCATTCATCCACTCAGAGGACTTAATTCTATAATTTTAAGTCTCTATTGCCTTTTCTTTTCTAGCATTTCCTCGAACTATTTCTGAAGGCAGAACAGGCCGTTAGGGAAAAGATAGGCCCCAAGAGGGGTCAGGATGGTCCAGTGAAGGAAAAGATAAAGCCTGAGACAAAAAACCAAAAACCCCAAACAAACAAACAAACAAACAAACAAAGGCCCCAAGATGGGTATACAATGGTCATGGCCAGGGATACACAAGTCTGATGAACAAAGATCCCATGTTAAATTGATGGGATCTTTCTGCCCAGGAAAGTGATAAAAACAAGATGAAATATAACCAAACCATTAAGCATCCATTCACAGTCCTCTGAAGAATGCCTCCATTCTTGTACTTGTGCTAAGAATTTTATTTTATTTTTTTAGTCTCCAAGTTGCTAGATTTTTTAAAAAAAAATTATTGAAGAACAAATAGCAATGAGACAGTTTCAAATCAAATCAGCAGGCAGGACAGATTCAATGCTTAATACATTGCATATTGTTTTCATAGTGGTTTGTGTCGTACAAGATGCATACATGATATTCTACTTATAAACACTTGATTAGGGCAGATGTCTCTAATCAGTGAATTAAGAGAATGTAGCTGTGTACTTACTTTTTTAAAGCTGAATTATAGTACAGTTTCAATAATTAATACTTTCTACCTTGTTATCTTCCTATTGGTTGTATATATATAGTACAAGAAGCTGACATAATATCCTGTACAACCACTATTAGTGCAAATCTTGCTTCTCATAGAATTATGCAGAAGTACTGCATATTTACCATAACTGTACTGTTTATACAAACACAGCATGATTCTTCCTTTGTATCCCCTTTTTTTTGTTTAGACCTGTCAAAGATGGGCACTCCATTGTCATTCAACCATTATAGGTGCCTGAAGTCAGAGACACATCAAACACAGTCCAGCAGTCCACACTAATAGTGAGTTATCTGAAAAAGTTGTTGAGTAGAGCCATTTACAGCTCAACTTATTATTATGGTCTTATTTTATATACCTCATGTTTATACTTTTCTGCTGGATGGTTAAGACCGAGATAAAGCAAGACCTATATAACAGAAAATTTATGTGCTAAGAATTTTAGAAAAGCTAGAATTAATGGTACTTGAAAAATAACACCCCCAAAGTGCCTTAAATTTCTAAAAGCCCACTTGTGGTCAAACTCTTCAACTTGTAACCATATAGGTTGACCTCATGTTGGCCCCAAATAGTCTAAGTGCCTGCCTGGCAAGCACAAGGACCTGGGTTCAACCCCTCAACCATATGCCGTGCCAGCTCTGTCCCAGGTGTGTCGAGCTGGCCACTGAGACCAGGCATGGTGGCACAAGCCTGTACTCCCAGCTCTGGGGAGGCTAAAACGGGAGGATCACTAAGAATCTGAATTGTGTAGTAAAA